>VYZM01006108.1:396868-430747 GCA_013398915.1 Dromas ardeola
CAGAAAAATATTTTTTTTTTTTCTGTTTTTTTTTTTTTTTTTTTTTGTGACTGGACCAGAAGTGAACTCCTTAGTTGGTGAAGATTCAGGGAAATGTAGGGAAGGACAAGGACTGCCAAATCTTGTAGGAATCATTTTCCATACTCGGAAGGCGTTAGAAACACAAGAACAGAAATTAAAAATTAAATAATGTGGGATAAGTAGAGCGATCGTGCCGATTTATTTCATGCCGAGGATAACTAGCATATGGGATTAGTTTCAAAATGTGATAAAAGTTAAAAGCTGTAATTAGGCGCAGATACCGAGCAGCTGTGGAAGCGACACCGCAGGCATGTGCTGGGTCCCGGCTCAGCCACACGCCACCAGCCACTTTTTCCAGGGTCAGACCTTTTGTAACCGTCCTCAGTGCCTCAGATCATGTTTACTCTCTGCTCCGGTGACATCACCCCGACTTTTCACATGCAACATAATTGATTCCATGTTTTAATTAATTTAGCCAGTAAATTGATTGCTGTAATCTCATTTATTTAGCTGATAAGCTACTGCCAATTGCTTCAATTTTGCCTATTTCTTGGAAACACTTGCATTTCTAATTCTCAGCTTGGCTCTTGTATTTGGTTTTTTTCCTCTTTCTCATATATCAATCTTAACGAGGACTTTGCTTTGCCCTTCTTTTTGAAAGATCCTCTTACTGCTTTCTGCCATTTTCACTTCTATAGAGTTAAAATATTTTAATAAATAGTATTTACTCTTTCTCACATTTTTTCCTGTTTCCATCCATTTTGGGGGGCTGTAACTCCTTAAAGCGTAACCCTCTTTTACTCCCCTTTACTGGCACTGCAAGCTTGGGGCTCGGTACTATATTTTGCTGTGGGCTTGAAGTGTCACTAAAACCTGTGATTAAAAGTCTCTGGCAGTCTGGTTGAAAATGGAATTGTTTTCTCGGAAGCCTTCTTGTCAAAGTCTGAAGTCCTCGTTAGTAGCCCTTCACAATCATCTGGTTTGGGGTCAGTCCCATGGGAAGATTTTGCTTCAGAAAAAGAAATAAAGCTGCTAAAATTGTTTCTTCTTGCATAAGAGTGATGAAAATAAGTATGGAAGTATATTTATAGAATAGAATAAAAAAATATCCAGAATTGCTAAAATGCCCGTTATTTTAATTAGTGTTTCTATTTCAGCCGCAAAAAATTGTTTTTAATTCCCTGGAAGCAAGGTTATAATCCAGAGCGTGAGGATGGCCTATTAAAGTTGCACAGTGTGTTTTCTTAACTTGTTTGTGCAGTGCAACATGACTCTAAAATACATAAAATGAGGCAGTAACGCTATTGCTCCATTATTAGCCCTTGTGAAATTATTTTGATATTACAAATAAAGTCAGAAACACTTGTACGTGTCATATATGTCAGCTTTGCAATCGGTGGAAGTTGCAGAAATTCAGATAGTGGGAAGGACAGTCGGGATTTGCTCTGAGCCAGGCATGAAGGGCAGTACCTTGTCTTAGGCACTGTTCCTGCTGCAAAACATTGACTCATTAGTGTCGCTTTGTAGTTAGAAAATTACTGATTATAGTTGAGTATTTGGCTTCTTGGGTAAGTCTTAACTGAATTACAAGGTATTTTAGCTACCGGTTGAAATGAAAAGGCAGTTTGTGCAGTGTTTCTGCTTCTTTCTTATGCAAAATATGATCAGGAAATAGATGGAATAAGCTGTTCCGATTGAGATGTCAGTGTACTTATCAGTTTTAAAGTTCTACTAGAGTTAGTAATGAGGTAAGCATTCTGTGTTTATCTAAGAAAAATATTTATTCATGTTTTTCATGAGAATTCAATGAAATATTGCATTCATCCCTAATAGGAAGTGTTTGTGCGGCAGTTGCTTTCCATCCCTCGTCTTTTCTATTTAAGATGCATCCCTAATTTAGTATTCTCAGCCTTTTAATGGCATGTTTAATGTGTCTTTCCCAACAGTAACTGAGTCACTTTTGATGATGTTCTTGAGATGACAGGTACATTGCTAAAATCTCTGGAAAGATACATGTGCAGTTTTAATTCCCTGTTGGCGAATGAATTAAAGAGTTGTTTTCATGTGCTGTTCCCAAGCGCTCATTGGATTTTGATCATGATTTTCTTTTCTGCCTCTAAAGAGAAATGAGCAGCTCGACATTCTGAACATTTCTGTGTTACGAATAACTGGGACGCTGTAAGGAAGAGAAGAGATTCTGAGAAGCACTGAGGAGAGGCACCTGATGCAGGATGAAGCTTGGTCAGGCTCATCAACACTGACCCAGAGCAAATAAACCTTCCCAGAACCTCACGTTAGGTTTAGAATAATGCGTTAGAAGTGCTTATGGAGCCAAGCAAAAATGAGTTGGGGCATGACTGAGATTATAGTCTTGATTTAGCAAGCCTAGGTCTGTAAAACCACCTTGTGGGCTCTGCTGATTGCCGGGGTCACACAACCTGGTTTAGGGATTGTCCTGGGTTGAGCAACACAGGTCTAATTTCTCTTCTAATGCTGGGGAAAACTGCACTTTTCAAAGACTCTAGTGTCTGAATTAGTGAAATTATTTACTTTATAGCCAGCTGGGCTATGTGGCATTCAAGGTCTCAGTGTTTTCGAGCCTTGCCAGGTACAGGGATGAGGAGGGGCGAGGCCTGGGCATTTGACCCAAGCTGGCCAACAGGGCTATTTCATACCATGAACGTCACATTCGATATAAATTAGAAAGTTTGCTGCGTAGTTTCTCTCTCCCTTGATGGCGGCAGTCCAGAGAACTCCTTGCCCCGGTGCCGGACCCCTGAGCCCTTCCCTTCCTCCTGAAGCCGTTGCGCTCGCAGTGTCCCCTGCTGGGAGCGCACAGCTTCCTATGCTAGAATGGGCTGAGTATAATTCTTGTATATCTTATATTAGTATCAGGATTAATACTGGTTCTTTATTATTATTGTTAATTATTTCGTCTTATCCTATTAAATCCATTTATATTTCAACCCTCATGTTTCCTTGCTTTCCCCGATTCCCCTTTCTGGGTGGGGAGGGGTCATCGGGTGATAGAATAATTGTCTAAATGACAATAAATTGTTACGGGTTTTCTCAAACCGTAACAGGGAGAGAGTCTGCGGGGCCACGCACAGGACTGGGGTCTCCCAGTGTTCATGCATTGAAACCCGGGCTGTACCTGCTGCGGTTCTGCTGCAGTTGAACTGGATGCATAATTCAAAGCTGACTCGATGATCAAAAAGGGTTTTTAAAACAAGCAAAAAGACAAAAAAAACCCCAAAACACAAAAGCCCCCAGGCATGCGGTTAATATCCTTCATTGTCAATTCACATTCTCATTTCTTGTATCCAAAGTCATCAAGGATAGTGTCACAGATACAACTTCAAAAGAGTTGGCTGGTTCATTTTGTCTTCTGGAAGAGCATCCAGAAGTGAAATAGTTATCTTTGTCAACTTGCCATCTACTAGTTTATATTCTTTTTTTTTTTTTTTCCTTTTTCCCTTACCTTAGTATCTTGACTTTGGAGGCACTGGATACTGTTTTCAGATAAGAAGTTGTTCAGTCTCAGTTAACTATCATTTTCCCAGGTACTACTAGGTTTTTTTTTATAGTGCATCCCTGAAAAGCCAAGTCCTTGGAGAAATATCAATATCATTTAAATCTAGCCCTTTGGTAGCCTTTTCTCAGTCACCGCATTTCAGGATAATAAACTGAGGTAGGTTAGAATAATTGTATTATAGGAGAGCTCCTCATAAATAAACTGGGAATTTTATACTTATTGTTTTATGTGCATCTCTTTCAAATGTGTCCAGCAGCTCATACTTGGATTTTAGTGTTATCAATGCAGTCAAAGGATTGTATTTGCAGGTAAACCACAAGCCTTTGCAGGTAGCTGTGAATCACAGCTGAAAAGGAAAACTGCTCTGAATTGCCGTATTCACAGGAAATGTTTTCCATTGGCCCCTTTTCATGTTTACTACTAGAATAATAAGGGTCAAAACACAATGAGTTATTGTTTCCGCGTGGCGCAGCAGGGTTAGTGGATTTGGAATGTGTTTTGTCAAGTGATTAGTCTGCTTGCTTCTCAAGATTGAATTGCAAATCATAAACCAGTTGTATAATTTCAGGCACAAAGCCCCAAAGTTTCATTTGGAAGACGTCTTTAGAATTTACCCTTGTTGCAACTTCTTGTCTTTACCCATTTTAAGGTTCCCTATAAGTTATACCTGTAAAACTGTAATTCTTCTGCCTTCATGTTTTAAGGATTTTTGATAATATTTTGGTAAGATGCATTTTTCTCCTTAGAAACATTCTCTTTTTGAACAATGATTTCAAAAGTTCCTGGTTTTTTTCTTGTTAGAGTAACTGCAAAGAGTCGGCTGATCGAGAATATCCTGAGCGTTTTACTGTACTTCCTTTGTGACTTGTGCTTTCTGGTCTTAATTAAGAATTCTTTTCATTGATTTTTTGTTGTTGTTGTTGTTGTTTATGCTTCATTTTAACTGTACTCTTATTTTGGTTCAAGTTAGTATTTTTATACCCCAAGGCATGCTGGTCTTTAATGTTTATTAAAGTATGAGTGTAGTACGAATGAAGCAATATGAGAAAAACACGTATCAACTCACAGTTTTATAGAAATAATACTATTAACATGTATTGCTTATCTCGTCACTGTGTATTGTCTGTTTTGTTTTTGAGGACGACTTCCTGTGCTTTGCTGGGGAAGGAAAAGAAATAATGCTTTAAATTGAGTAAGAAATGAGCTTAACTTCAAAGGTCAGATGCATTAGACTTCTGATTTGAAGTGGAAACATTTTCTATTTCCAGTAGTTAATACCTCCTATATTTCAGACATAAAATGTGAAAAGTTAATTTGTTTCCTTTTAAAGTTTCTTTGTTTTAAAATCATCGATCATTAACTGTGACAAGGTCATGTAAACCAGATGTAGTTTTTCTCCAAAAAATATTTGACAAGGCTGTAGTGTTTCTCAAATAAATGAACATTGCCGTAGTGTAACCAGCAAAGGATGGGTGCTGCTTTGGAGCATTTTTACACTTAGTTTGAAAGGCCAGGTATCCTGAAACTTTTAAAATTGAATTTTAAACCGGTTGTTTTTCTTTAATTTGGAAAACATGAACGCTGTGTTCATCTTTAAAAACGATGCAAGTCCTAACTGCTTAAAAATCGAAAATTAAAAACTGAGAACAACTTGAAAAAAACCCAAAATCCACCATCCCCTTTGTACTGCCAGTCTGAAAGTACAGCACTTGTCAAGTGTTGATCTTTCTACTTTTTTTTTCCCCGTGGATTTAATGTTTAGAGGTAAAAATAGTTTTTTCTGAGATTCCATTTTTAAGCAAAATGGAAACTAATTTGTAATGTGAGTTATTTATGTGGGAGTTTCCTTCAAAGACTGCTTTCAAAGTGAATCACAGGTTCCAGTTAATGGCACAGTTTTAAATATTTTAAATTTTGAATTAGGATTGGTTCTTTGCCTGTTTCCTTTCGTTCTTCCACTGTTTCATCCCGCAAAGGAGAAGATAAAATCCGGGTTCTCTGCGTAGTGTGGATGCAGAAGCACAAAGTGAAGATGGTCAAATACTTTCTTTGTTCCTGGGAGTTTAGGTAGCAGTTAAGGAAACTGAAACTTAGGATCAGAAACAGCGTCATTTCAGAGCTTAGCGGGAGCGCCATGTTTCTTTTTTGAATTAGAAATGCCAGGCCTCAGTAAGGCTTCTTATTCATTTTGAACCCATACAGAAAATGTAAGAAATATTTTCCTGTGGCTAACGCGGATTTTTTTTTTAGCTTGGCAGTTTTCCTTTCCCTATTTTAAAAATAAGAAAGTTAATAAAATTGTCACTTATTTTTAATGCCTTTTTCACTTATTTTCCTGTAAATGGAAAAAAAATATTAAAAAAATGTTACCTTGCTTACATCTCTAGATTATGCCCCTGACAAATTTAAAAATGTCGTGTTTGTGAGGAGTATATTCAAGAGGATGAGGGAAGAGGTACCACTGACTCAGCACCCATCCATCCGGCGTGGCCGCTGCAGGCTGGCTTTCCAACGCAGTAGTGATCAAAACCAGCTTGATCCAAATCAGCCACCACCGAAAAGCTGCATTAGTAATATTTTGCCACAAAAACCTTTGAACTGTCAGACTTTTTCCAATGCGATGTTGGCTCCGAGCCTGCGCAGAGTCGGAGGAGGCTGTTGCAGAACCTCGCTCCCCGAGTCTCAGTTGTTCGGCTTTGCACGCGCTTACCCGGCTTTCTGGCCAGATGTAGCTGTTTTTTCACTTCAGCTTATCTTAGGTAGCAATAATAAAGATTAATGCACTCAGAGAATAAACATATTGGGATGTTGGCTTCCCAAAATAATTTTATAATAATGCTAATCAATTCCTACGCTGTAAGAAAAAAAAAAAAATCAGAACATGAAACTTTGAATTTCTGTGTAAATGCACACTCATGCTGTTGCTGTGAATAGAAATGGCAAAATAATTCCTCCTCCTTACTTTACGTTGGTATTTCAGCAGGAATGCGTATTGGCATTTGAAACTCAATTTTTTGGTTTGGGGAGGGAGCTTGCAGTTTTGGGGGGAATTTTGTTTGGGTTGTGCAAAGAAATGAAAACTGAATTGTCCAGGAGTATGTCAGACTTCCTGCTCTTCACATTCCTCCCAGTCCCGTGAGTATAAAAGTATTTCTGGGGCTGATTGCTGGCTGAGGCTGCCTTTGAAGACCACTGCTGTTACTTTTAGCTTATTACTTGATGTCGCTCAGCAATGTTGCCTATGCTTTTGCCGAAGACGCGTATGTGTGTGTAGCTGGGCCAAGAAATCAAACTGATATCTGCCTGACATCTGCCAAGACAAGCTATTGCGTAGAGGCGCTTTAGATCACTTCTACTTTTTACTTTGTTTTTTACTGATACTTAGCAACATATCTGATATGCTTTGTTTTTTCAGAAAAGAAATCCTCCATGTATGAATTGCATTTCATAGTGATATGGGGGTGGAAAACAATGAATTTTAGTGCCTCTTTGCAGTCTGCAATTTTTTTATGGGTTCATGGTGGCAAGGTTGTATGATACCAATATCTATATATATTTCTGTGCCTTCTCTCCAAACACCTCTGGAAATACTTCCTCTTTATCACTTGAAATGACTGAATTTGGTGGAAGCAGTTCTATTAACAAAGTGTTATAAATGAGCAATAGTACTAGAAGGAGGTACAGTACTGCTAAATGTCCATTTGAATTCTTGGGACTTTGCCTTTTTGAAGGTTGTCTTCTCACGGAGCTGTTGATTAACTGTAGTCTACACAAGAGACACTGTCCCTTGACATAAAAAACATACAAGGTTTTATCCCTTAATCCGCTTATATCTATCAATAAGACACGTAAGAAAACTAAACTTCAGAAAATTCACCTCTGTAGATTGAAAGTACCTGTCATTTTAGAGAATTGTGTTGGGGAGTTTCATATATCATAGAATCATAGAATGGTTTGGGTTGGAAGGGACCTTAAAGCTTATCTAGTTCCCCCCCCTTCCATGGGCAGGGACCCCTCCCACCAGCCCAGGTTGCTCCAAGCCCCGTCCAGCCTGGCCTTGAACCCCTCCAGGGATGGGGCAGCCACAGCTTCTCTGGGCAACCTGGGCCAGGGGCTCACCCCCCTCACAGCAAAGAATTTCTTCCTAATATCTAATCTAAATCTCCCTTCTTATATATATGTAGTTTATACTGTCTGTGTTAAGCTTAAAACATGTCTGAAGTATTCATATTACAGTGATTTTTTTCAAGATATTGATACTTTCTTGATTGCTCTGGGAGAGCCTTCTCCTGCCTGAGGGTTGCGTTATAAACCTGTGCCGCAGGCCAAGAAAGGGCTGGTCTACAGCATGGTCTGGCAAGCCTTGCTTCTCCCCAGGAAACGCTTGGCTGCAGTGCTTAATAAATTTGCTAGAACTCCTGTCATAGTAAGTTTCCTATAGCTGCCCAGCTGGAGCTAGCGTGGGCCTGATTGCAAGGGGGATAATGCACCGACTGTGCTTGATTTAATGAGTAAAGGTGGAGTAACGGTGTAAATGCTGAGCAACAAGAGCAGTGTTCGGCTGAGCTGGTAAGGCTACAGTGAAACCGAAGGTACGGTAGCGTTAGTTACTGTAAGAAATGGAATCTGGGGCCAGGAACACTCCAAGCCAGAAGATGAGCTCATCCAGAGTATCAGGCTTCAGTAGTATTTGACAGCAAGGAGTATCGAACAGCAAGTAGTGAACAGCTTTGAAAGTGCTTTTTGGCACGAGACTACGAAGGCCAGGCTTGGCGTAAACCCATTTCAGGACACAAACTTACAGTCAGCCTAGAGGTGCAGTAAATATAAACTTTCCAATTTAAGAAGTTAAAATAACTTTACACTTGTGTCACCTCCAGCAGCTAGACTCGCAAATGTTTTCGTGGTGAACTTTGAGCAAGGAGGAGGATGTAATAGAAGAGGCAGTAGGGCTGGTAGTAAAACCTACCTATTGGGATATCAGAGAGGTCTTGGCCACACATCAAAAACCTAATGGATTTCAAAGAGGGAGAGAAAGCCATAAAGTGTTTTTGACTTGGGTGTTTATCTAAAGCAATTGCCAACAATAATTAGTGGAGAATGCAATCTTAGCAAGTACTGTTCAGACTTTCTGCCTTCAAACCCCGTTTTCCTAGCTGAGTCTTAAGAATACATTGTGCTTTCATGTTAGGAATCAAAACATAGATAAAAGTAATGAAGTCATTCTAAACTTTGTAAAGCAGGCTTCGTTAAGTTTCACATACTAAATTCAGGCTATTGGCAGAAAAAAGTTTGTAAGACGTTTCTGTGGATGAATAGGGGCAGGTTCTTAAGAATGTGTTGCAAAGAAAAGCATTTAATGACCTACTTTGTCTTTAATAAAGTATAAAGAATATTTAGGTTTTCTATAGTAAGGACTACATTTGAGTAGAGGTTTGTCTTAAAGGTTTTTTTGGATTCTTCCAGACAAGTTGCTTAGCTCACCTGTGGCAAGCCTAGGGAGCTTCAGGTATGGAAAAAGAACAAGAAAGACAGGATTTGTTGACCAATTTGCTTCCCTGAGCTGGTGTCATACCCTTTGCACTTTGGATCTATTGCCATTTGTGAAACTTGCTGAGAAAGTCCATCCTCTCTTTATTCTCAAATTAAAAAAACAAGCCCACCTATTTTTGCCCGTGAAATAGCTATTTGAATTACCTGGTTTTCCACAACAGTTGGTTTGATTTTGAGTCTACCGATGATGAGCAGAAGGCTTCATTGCGGGTGTTGTAAGCGGGGAACGGTGTAGAGTGGATGCCGTTCAGATCCTGTTCAAGGAACCTTAAATGTTCTAACCTAAATGAAGCAAGTACATGAACATGTGAAATATTTTAATTTGAGGCAGATCGATGCAGTACTTAAAGCTAAGCAATTATACTTACCGGTGCTATTCTTTAGTCAGAATCATGTCCCAGTGCGGAAAAAAGATTGAGTCTTTGCATAGTTTATGTCTCCAGATGCTGACCTCCTAGTAAGCATCTCTGTTACTGTTTGAATTTATATGGTTCTATTCTCAAACTCATATTTCAGCTGCTGTGTTTAAATTGACTCTTAAACGTTGGTGGCTTTTTAAACCTGAAGTTCAGAAAGTCCAAGATCTCTTTCACCGGTATTTTGTAATAATTTTATTAATTTATCCTGCAATGGCCTCAGGCATGTGGCATGTTCTCTCACTTTCTTTAAAGAGTTTTCTAGCACTGTAGGGCCATTTTTTCTGACACGCAGCGTCTATATAACGTTATTATTCAGCAATAGTAGCATCAATTGGATTCATAAAAATAAGGAAGTTTTAACTTGTTCAAAGATGCTCTTATGTGTATGATTCTGGCTAAATTAAGTCACGAGGGGTCTGTAGATGAGGTTAATAAGATTCAGCTCTGGTGTGTGTATGTGTAAACTCTGTCGGTCTGTAGAGCTTGGGGATCAGACTTGAAGTAAGGGCATGTGTTTAAGTTCATTCTACCGGAGAAACTCAGAAGCCAGTATAAATGGGGTAAAAAAGATGGGAGCTTCATCCGGGAAGGCAATTTATTGCCTGATACTTACTAAAGGCAAACAGTGGAGGCTTTTCCCTGGTTTTAATACGCTTTTCAGAATGGGGGAAAGGGAATGCTCTGTGCTGGTGGATTTTGCAAGCGGTGTAATAATTAAGTGCAATATGGCAACAACAGCAAGTCTCTCCTGGTCAGCTGGGTTTGAAAGTATTTCCCAGATAGAGTTTCACTTCTGGCAGTGGGCTCCAGTGAGCATTAAATGAACATGAATTTTAAAATACAGCAGTAGAGGTTTCGGAGCATTTTCAGAAATGCTCTATATCACCATTAGAAATGTGTGATGCATGATTTATTTTTTCACGCGCCACAAATACAGTTACTTTGCAAGCTAGGTTTTGTTTTCAACCTTGATTCAAGAAGACTGGTCTGTAAATCAGCTCTGCTTTCATCTACTGTTCATCTGCAGGTTAGTTTTATTACTTCATACAGTTTTCGTGATGCACATTGAAGTTCGTTGCATAAATTAAGATCATATGGACAATATCCATAACTAATTTTTGTGTTCTCTGATTCTCTTTGCAGTTGATGAAGGTCGTATTAAGGAGCTGGGCAGAGTGCGAGTACTTCACAAGAGAACCGTGATGCCTTACAGCGTGTATAAGAAAAGAAGGAAGGGGCCGAGCGACGAAGCCAGTGTTCAGCAATACGCAAGTTTGGTTGGACAGACCTGTTCAGAAAGAATGTTGTTGTTTAGAAGTTGAAAAAAAAAATCATTAAATGGCATTTCCATGGCGCTACATTTTATTGCACTGCCACTGGATGATATGTACTATAGTTGTGTGTTGGTATGCCGACTCAAATAGCAGTATGAAATGCAGGTATATATCTAGGCTTGTGTGAATACATGGTACTGTGTTTAAAGGTCAACTCCGATCAAACTTCCAGTACAGCAAGGCTTTAGCAATATAAGTTTAGAAAATCATGCTTGCAATATATCTTAATTACGTAGTTCTAGCCTTTCTATGCATTTTGAATAATTCTAAGTAAGCAAAATGAAAAACAGGTGTCTTTTTTTGTAGAGATGAAGGTTGAATAAATCTAGATTAACTATAATTAAATGATAAATGTTTTCAAATAGCACCTTGGGTATCTGGCGTTAAAAATTGCCATGAAATTTATGCTCGCATTTGTATGCTCCTGAACTCTTGCAAGAGAATTGAAACGTGCTGTTACTTTCTCATGTGAAATCTGGCATGGTTTAATTTTATTTCAATAGTCTATTTAAAAACCGGAAGAAATTATTTTCACCGCACGTTCTTCATTTGTTTAGAGCAGTAGGTTAGTGCCTGAGGTCCTAGTGAATGTAGGAGTTCATGATTGATTCTCAGTGGCAGGGGATGCAGTGCTTTGGAAATCTTTCCCCTTCAGAGAAGAAACAGACTAGTTGCACTATAAATATACCAAAGATATGCAGCCAAGTGGCACAGTGGTTTTTGGTATAAGCCTTATCCTTCGTCTAAAAAGAGTGGATATTTTAATGCACATCAGTAATGTGAAATAGGGGCAGGTTTATCCTATAGCTCTTCAGTGCACATTTCAGAACTATGCTAAAAAAGAGACGTGAGGTACCACTGCTGGGTTTTGTTGCAATTATGTTCTGCAGAATCGTATGGGAAGACTTAAATATCATATTCCTGCATTTTTACTGACTGTTTTGTTGATGGTGCAGCAGCTCGCAGATTAACATCTTAAATAACATTTTACTGAATACTTCTGTTGGAAACACAGGGATTTGTGATGCTTTATGAAAGCACTTTATTATCTGATACATGAACGTTGTCATTAGTGTTCTGTGTCCCTATCAGTCATACAAGTTACAGGAATTTTGGGGAATAACACTGTTGTATAATTCAGTAACGTATTACAACATCGTAACAATACCAATGCATTTATGTTTCTTAACTTCTTGGATAACAGCAGCTAGTATTTACCTTGCATCAACTTGAAGTTTCCTGTTAACCTTTGAAGAAAGATTCTTATTCAGGAATATATGTGTAGGTGGTTTTTCCCCAGAAAGGAACCAAATTCAATTTTACCCTCTGAGAGTTACGTCTCCTATCGTTCAGGGGCTTCATTTTAATTTTAAACACCTTGCAAATATTATTAATTGTTGATTTTTATGTGGAACAGACATAAGAATTTTGGCATTCAAGTGCATTGTAGATTTAACTTTTTTTTTTTCCGTATCTGTGTGATCATTGTAATATTATTGATATAGAGTAGAGCTTCAACAGTAATTAAAAAAGGTAATTTAATGTTTTTTTAATTTGGATGTATTGTATTGCTCTACTCCCAGTCTGCAACAAAATTGAGTATTTCTGTCAGCATTATATCTGGTATGTGTTTATCTGTTGCCTGGGATCGAGAAGTTTCTGTGTAATGTACAATCTAGTTTGTCCATATCTTATCTAAACCTGCTGCCACGGGAGAACCACTAAATACTACTCAAGAACATTATTATAGAGAGTTCCTTTCTGTGGAGACAATTCTCTTGTCACTCAGTGAAATGTCAAATGGTAGAACATTTTCTGCCTACACATTGTGTTGAAAAGCGGTGATGCCCAGGTGGCTTATAAACCAAAATAAATGAGAAAACTGATATTATATCATATAAAAAGGTTAATGGGCACGCAGGAATTCCAGTATGACTTGCAGAATCTTAAGGATGATCAAAACCATTTAACGATGGCCTCGCCGTGCTCCTGGAGAAGTTAGAGTTTCTGTTAAATTGCAAGGGAGCAGACTTCACGTCACCACTGGGAGTTCTTGAAGAGCTCCATCCTTTTGTGCCCACTGCTACCGGTACGCCTTCTAGAGATGTATTAGACTTTTATCTGAGGCTCTGTTTCTCCTGGGGAGCTCTTAAGGACTGCAGTTAAAGAAAAGTGAGATAAGTATAAAACTGAAAATTGAGTACAGCTTGAAGTTGTGTGAGTTAGTGTGACCGCTAAAGGTAAATGACCATTTCCTGTGAATTCTGAAATGGTGCTTTCTCTTTCTGACCTCCGCTGGAACTGCAGCACCACCGCGCCCTGCCCTTCTGACTCTTCCTGAACTCAAATACACACCTATATTAAAAAAAAAAAAAAAGTCAACATTAACTCAAAAATTCATCTGATGTGGTATGCTGAGACCTGACACACTTCTCTAGTGTTATTTTAAAAGAAAATTGGTGCAGTATTTTTCAGGACTGATCACTCTATCCCTGTTTTAGAAGTGGAATAGAGTCTGAGGATGAAGTTCTGTACGTTTTGCCATTGACTTCAGTGGAGCTAAAAATTCACCACTGTTATATTTTTATTTAATAAGATGTTGTCATTGAGAGTTATCGAAGCTAGAGATATTTAATTTAGTACAAAATATTTTATAAGGGTTTTTCAGTGTACTTAGTTTGAGAGTTAATCCCTAAAGTAAGGTTGCCTTGTTCTATCCTCTGTTGATAAATGAGCATAAAATGGTGGTAAGAAAATGCAGACCAGTGTTAAAAAATACCATGTTTTTTTTAAATTGGAAATAAATGGGGAGCTTACTCGTTTCCAGCATCCACACATTTCCATAAATGCAAAAGAACCCGCATGTTGAGTTTGTAATTGCTTTTCAGCAGGCCTGTTTGACTTGTAAGTATAGAAAATAAAGTTATTTCTAGTCTCGGTAAATATTCAATAGCTCTGAATGTGACTTATGTCTTATTTTGTTGAAATTCATTCTCTTGCAGGTTGACTAAAAAATTCACTCTCTTAGAGGGGCCTACAGGAAAGCTGGGGAGGGGCTGTTTGCAAGGGCATGTAGCGACAGGATGAGGGGCAATGGTTTAAACTAGAGCAGGGCAGGTTTAGATGAGACATTAGGAAGAAACTCTTTACACTGAGGGTGGTGAGACACTGGCCCAGGTTGCCCAGAGAGGTGGTGGAGGCCCCATCCCTGGAGACATTCAAGGCCAGGCTGGATGGGGCTCTGAGCAACCTGATCTGGTTGAAGATGTCCCTGCTCACTGCAGGGGGGTTGGACTAGATGGCCTTTAGAGGTCCCTTCCAACCCAACACATTCAATGATTCTATGACTAAACGTCCAGTGAACAGCAAAATTGGGGAAGTCAAAGAGTATCAGTGATTAGAAGGGATACCTCTCAGCTCAAAACACATGCCAGTATTTTAGAACTAAATTTTAGTTCTAGCTAGACAGATTAATTAAGAGTTTATGCTTTGAGACAGAATTTATAATTCTTTTGTGAATAGAATAAAGAGGTAGGCTTTTCACAAATGGAGAGTAGATGGGGCTATCTATTTATTTTAGTTAGGCTCTACCATTTCTAGTTAGCTGAAAAAAACCCACCCACTTTCTCTGAAGGAAGCAGCACAGAAATCTGGATTGTGTTCATAAAGATAACCAAACACTGATTCCTCTTCCTGCTGAATGGGGCAGAATTCCAGCTAATTCTGGGTTCCTGAATGAGGCTTTTGTCGCAGCCCAGTCATTCCATGGCGTGAGATTTTGGTGTGCTGCAGCTTGTGGTGGTGCAGTGCCCAAGGCTCTGTCCTTCAGATCCTGCTTCCTGAGAGCATTTATTTCTTCTGTTTCATTGCTCCTTTGGAGTCTACATCCATCACTCTCTTTGAAGTTCTGGTAATATCTTTGCCAGACAATCATTCTTATCAGCCATGTATTTCTGAATTCCCTCTCATTCTGGTTTTCCCAGTTAATCCTTCAGACATGGATTACATGCTCTCCTCATCAGCCTTTCCATCGCCACCGTCCCCCACCAAGCTTTAATGGTTCTTCTTGCTCATCTGTCCCAGTCCTGCTACAGGAAGAGTCTGCATTTGGAAGGGTGTAGACAATATTTAGGGCCGAATTCATCACCACATTTCAGGGAAATCACCAGCATTTCCAGAAGCATGGTAGCCACGTATCGTACCCCATATATTTATAAAACTGCACCTTCAGCACCTCTTGCATGTGATCTCATGCACTGAGCATAAAAAAAGCCAGATTGCATTTCCACTTGCCAAATGATTTGTTTTCTTAAGTTAGTCAAAGGGATGGAGAGTTTCCAAGCCCTGACGCTGTGGCTGTCCTTAGGAGGCCAGGGTGGTGAGCTGTGTGCCTCCGGCAGGCTTGAGCATCAGCTGAGGACGGTGGAACCTACCGTGGAAGGGTTGGCGATGGCCCTGGCTGACAGAGAGAGGAACTGAAGGTGGCTGCTGGTCACCCGAGCGTTAACAGGTAAGTAGCATGTGATTTGCCTTTACTTATGAGACAGATATTAGTCTCACTGGGGAAATAAAAATGCACTGTGGCAAACAAATGGTATAAATAACACTGTTTAATTTCAGTGGTAGCTGCTAACCAAATGAGTATACCAGCAAGGCTGATTATAATAAGCTCATTTTATAGGAGTTTTTTTGAAAAGCACGGTGACTAAGCGGCTAAGTATACAAACACTTACTCAACAGAACACTTTGTGAATAGAACTGCTTAAATACAAAGATAATGCACAATATAAAATAATGTTGTATAAGGCAATACACATTTACAGGATATAGATGTACGGTAGTATCTCATACTGTTAATAAACATAGTAGCCAGCTGCTAGTTGTGGTCAGTGGATTCCTAAATTAGTATTCTATAAATAAATCTATTATATGCATTTTGTAGCACATTTAGAGTTCATTTTGTGAGAGCTTTGTTTTCTAACAGTATTAAAATAAATAGGAAAGTAAATATAAGAAATGAACATATAAAACCAAGGATAGCATATGTTAATGCTATCTATATTAACACAAAACAATCTTAATTCTGAAAACAGTGGCTCTTTGGCCTTAGACAAATCACGTAACAGCTCAGAAGCTTCTGGCTGTATCTCTTCATGGTTATATTTTACAGTTTTTATGTTTATTCATTTCCTTATTATAACTATTCCCATCAGATTTTTGTGCTTCCCATCAGTTATTTCCACTTGGGTTTTGACACATAATACACGTGTCTGCCAAAAGTCCTGCTGAGAGATTGCTATTAGGACAAAAGAAAGTGTTAGAAAGTCTATTAAGGAGTGAGAAGAGAGCAGAGTCCGCAGGGACAGTCAGTCTGCAACCTTTGTGCTGCAGAAAAAGCAGGGTTTATTTACAATTTAGTCTGCTGCAGGCTTTAAAATAAATGTGTCAGATTTCATTCATTTCCCTTTGTCTGTGACATCTGATTATCATTGCCCAGGAAGAATCAATGGAGCATTGTAGAATATTAAGGGCGGGGGAGGGGGGGGAGGTTAAGGTCAGTGTACTGCGTTTTTAGCAAAATAATCGAGTTAGGGAATGAAATTGCATGAATTCTGTTGAAATTTTCTGATGCCTATGTAGAGGCAGAAAAGTGTAGGCTGGATGGGACTTTCAAAAATTGTTTGCTGCTTCTCCCTTACCTTCTCTTCTGCAGGCTGAAGCAGGGCAAGAACACATCCACCATCCCTCGATCCCTCGCAGGGCTGAACCTCACTGCTGGTGGGAATCTCTAACCGAGGCAGCGCGGTGACTTCCTTAGAGCGATTTTCTGCAGGGAGTAGTAGCCTTGTCATGGGAAGTTTTTAATATCTGGTAGTTATTTTTCGTACTTTTGGTTGCAAGTGAACCTGGTTTGCTTTGACCTACCTGAATATGAAGAACGATCACTGAGGTTCCTCTTTGCAACACCTCTAGACATTTAGAAGACTGTTGCCAAGTTAGCCTGCTGGCTTTCTTTCTGATCTGACCGATTCCAAATAGCCCTGTTTTTAAGATATTTTATTGAGCTTTCTTAAGTATTCCCCCATTTGTCCACTGTTTTAGTGCCAGCTGCTCCAGTAATCAAGGTAATACTTATTTCACTGTTTTACATCAGCGAATGAATGTTGATTTTTTCAAAATAGTAATTTTCACTACCCTAAACGATTTTTCTGTTTAACACAGATCCATACTTTCTGTTTATCTACCACACTTGAGTAAAATACAGTGAAGAACCAACCTTTATCAGGAAAGATAATTTTTCTCTCCTTAAATGCTCTCAACCTGCAGCCACCAGAGGGCACGGTCCAGCTTGCGAACTTCATTGTAGCACTAACGTTACTTCTTGTAGGAGTGCACACATTTTCTGGGTCTCTTTTATTAACATCTCATTCCCAGTCTGATTTTTCACTCTGCTCTTAATTGTGGTATGTCAGAAAAAGAATTATTGTCAGGTGGGGTTGGCAAAGTTCTGCACTTCATTAGTTGAATGAAGCACACATTTGTTAAATATCAGGATTAAAAGGTATTTCAAGACAAATGTTCTAGATTTTAAATGACTAGATAAATTATGCTACTAATATATGACTGAAATTAAGATCCACAGAACACGTAAGGAGAGGCCAGCTGGCAGAGTGACCCACCTCAAAATGCTTTTGATGCTATTCTAGATTAAGTAATTCTTGCTATTCCTTTCCATGTTTTAATTGCATTGATCAACTCCTACCCAACTGCATGCAGTCAGAGCATTAATAATGTCTATATATTGTTTACTGCGTGCATTTTGACAGCTGCTTTATATTTCTCAATGGGATTGCCACAACTAAATCAGTGCATCTCGGGAAAAATGCTATCTCCAGAAATGAACCAATTGTGTTCACATCTTCTGGCGCAAGAGAGGTGCTTTCTGCGCTCGCCGACAATTAACTTAGCGGTTGCACTTCCAGTTACTGATAGCTCGTCCATTCCCTTGCTAAGGCCCCCCTCTTTTCAGAAGCCAACTGATTTTTAAGTCAAATGCAAAATTTTATTTAAAAAAAAATCACTGCTCAGTTCATACCTATCCTGAATTTAAAAAAAAAAAGATAAATCTCTTCATTGTCAATAGATGTCTTGGTAAAGTTAAAGCTAAAAAAAGAGAAAAAGCGCATTATTTTTCTGCTTTCTCCTTATCCTTCTTTTGTTTTTAACCTGAGTTGTTTTGATGTCAGGATTCTTTCTCACCTGCGCAGGGAATAAAATGATGTCAAAATAAGGTTTCTAAGACTGAATTTAGAGGTCAGGAGACTGCAACGCTTTTCTTTATTGCCAAGGACATTGCAACCCGTTCGTTTTGTGAATATATTCATCTCTATTGCTCAAGATGAAAGCGGTCAAAGACAGATCAGTTGAAAAACAAGGTTTCCGATTTAAAATTATTTATTATTTTTCATAAAACTACATTATGGCAGTGCTTGGAAACCTGGAAGAGGCTTTGCTGTGACACAGCTGCTGCGTGTGTCCTCAAGTTGAGATTATCCTCATCCCTGAAATTTTTGCAGTCCATAAAATCCCAGATGTCTCATAAATACTCTTTCTAAGCTGGCTTCAGTAAAGGGAGTGAATCACTGCTTTCCAGGAACAAGGTAGAGGGCTTGGAGGAACTGGGGTTCAAAGGAATGTCCTGCTCCAAGGTATTGTGCCTCTTCTCAAGGGACAGTGGTGCCTTAAGGTCCTCCCTGGTCTTCAGGAGAGAAAGGACTTCTCCCTTGCTGGCCTTTCAAATCAGCACGTTTGATTTCCTGGTTATTGTATAATATTGTGGTATAATATTCTATAATATTATTATATATTGTATTTTTATACTCTTCTTGCTATGTTAGCATCCTTGAGAGCTTGCATGCTTTATGATAACTCCGAAAGCTTGTTCCCTCTGTCTCCTGAAAATACTTTTACGGAGCAGCATTGTCATTCTTACATTCCATGGCGCTATGAGACAGCAGTTATTTCTGTCACTTCCTTCTTTCATTTGGAAAGCGTCAGAACATTTCAGCCAGGAATAAATGAGTGTAGTCTCACCCAGTTGTAATTAGGGGATACGTGAGATGCTGCCTTCTCAGTGAAAATAAACATGACAGGAGTCTGACAAAGCTCTTCAGCAGTTGAAGGATCCGATTGGGATGAGAAGGGCGTTTGCGTGGATAAAAGGTAGTGGCCCCAGGTGGGACCTGGCAGCAAAGCCGCTGGAGTAATGCTGCACCTTGACTAACGTGTCGTCTTCAGTTTTACACCGACCAGCTTCAAACCCCCATCTGATAGCTGACACCCTTCACTCCAAACCCATACCTGCTCCAGGTGGTTATTGTAGAATCACAGAATGGTTTGGGTTGGAAGGGACCTTAAAGATCATCCAGTTCCACCCCCCTGCCCTGGGCAGGGACACCTCCCACCAGCCCAGGTTGCTCCAAGCCCCATCCAGCCTGGCCTTGAACCCCTCCAGGGATGGGGCAGCCACAGCTTCTCTGGGCAGCCTGGGCCAGGGGCTCACCACCCTCACAGCAAAGAATTTCTTCCTAATAGCACGTCTAAATCTCCCCTCTCACACCTTCTCTAGTCATGGGCCTATTTAACAGCATAGAGATACTCTAGGAATCTGAGTGCCGTGTAATGAAATCAGATTTTATGTATCTTCTTTTGATCTGCTTTTAATATATAAAGTCTACGTTTTTCTTTTCTTGCCTTGTATTGTAAAATAAAAATTATTATTTCCATAATTTGAAAAAGCAGGACACTGAAATAGAAAAATGAGACTTGCTAAAATTAAAAATGGACACTCCCAAATAGGCAGAACTCTCCTAACAGAATCCCACTCAATCCAAAGGAGTGAAGTTGTCAAAATATATCTCCCATTCATAAAGAGGAATACACTTTCTATGCCTGAAGATTTTGATGCCTTTTAACAGCTACTTTTCCATTCACATTTCCTTTGCGTTTTTTTTATTGTATCCTCAGTTTTTCTTTTGCAATGAGCATCTTTCGGTTCTTTAGACTCTTTAGAAATTGAGATGTTTATCCGTAGCTAGTAATTCAAAAGCATGTTTAGCCAAGCAATGTGGGTTCTTCATTATTACCTTGCAGAGTGACCTCCTGGGGAAGAACGAAAGCGTTGACATTTACAGTTGATAATCTATTGATTCATGGTAGAAAACAAAGACAGTCAACGGGAGGGCTGTAATTGTTTGATTAAGTCCTGTGAACAGCACATTGTACATTGATCCAAAATGCCTTGGAGCTGCAGCTTCGCAATGTCATGACTCCCCCCGTGGGCACCTTATTTTTCAATTTGCTGGTACTTGAAAGTACTTTGATGGTCCCACAAAATCCCATCGTTGAATGACTCTTCCCGAGTGTGAGCATGTGGCAGGTAAGCTGCTCTACAGTCTGGAGCGCTGAGTGCAGGATGGTTTCCTACCCTTACAGAGTTGTTGGGGCCTTTAGAAGTGACTCCGCTTTTCTCAAAAGTAAGGTCAGGGCAATCAAATATACTGGTATCTGGCCTTCAGCGAGCCTGGGCTCTCTGCTGAACAGGCTCCATGGAGCGTAATCATTTTTTTTCTTACTCTGCATCAAGCAGAAATGATAAGGTGGTTTTAAAAGCCAGTAGTCCCTCCTCATTAAAAGTCCTGCAGTTGCAAGTGATGTGTAGTAATAGTTGGATATTTAATAAAATCTTGATTCTGACATAACAAGAAAGAGGTTTCCCAGCTCCTGCTCCAGCCAGCATCTGGGGTCCTCTTCAAACCTCTCTATACCACTGTTCATTACTGTATTTTACAGTAAGTAAAATCAGGATTAGAATCTCCTGAACCTCCTGGAGGTACTACACATATGATCATCTTGGTTTTACGGGAGATAAAATTCTTCCACATCAAGAAATAACCATGTACTATAGCAAATCTGTAAACACTTGTCCTTCTTAAAAGGTTGAAGTTAGGGCGTAACATGAATTTATAAACTCAGTGATTTGTCTAAATTGTGTTGCCTCTGACTTCAGGAGCTCAGTAGAATAACCACACGTCTTGTGATTTCATCCCTTTTCGGGAAGTTTTCACTCGTGGCCTTGTCCCTTTTCCCTGCTGCGCACCTGCAGTAGTAACATTGGTGTGTCTAGCCCATAAAGATCTCATGCTTGTCATACTTCTCAGCAATTATAGGAATTATAGAAATGTGTGTGGAAAGATGGTATATGGCCGTTAGATGCGGTATCTGGGATTTCTCAATGTTCTTGCTGAGTTAACCCTCCTATTTTTCAAGGTTTGTACTAATAAGAGAGGCCATAAATTACCTGCAGGTATTTTCTTTGTTGTTGACTTGAACCAAGAAAAATGGAAGGCTTTTTATGCGCCAACTATTTGCTTAGTTGCCTGCAATTTTAAGTAAGGGCATCCTGTTTTGGTCAATGAAGCTTTTGACAACAGGTGTGGTCATATTTGAAATAGAAAAGCCATCCTGAAACCCTTCAGCAAAACGGCCAGAGCAGTTACAGCTCTTCTCACGATGGTGGTACAAACCTTCACCAAACTTCTAATGATTCTGATGTTTATAGCTTGGAATATTTTGCACATGTGTTCCAACTTTGCATTCACAACATTTGTTAAACCAACAAGTCTGTAGCAGACATGATAGCTACCATCAGGAAACTTGTTTGACAGTTTAAACAGACAGCATCTGTGTTTCCTACATTTCATAGTACAGAAAAAGAACGAGGATTGCCCGTAGCTCAATTAATTCAAGATGTTGTCGCATGGTGGAACTCTGTTTTGGAGATGTTAAAAACATCTAATTGAAAAAAGGGATTTTGCTCGTGTATTTGGCTGAGTTTCATCAATATCACCTCCTCAGTGGAATATTACTGAGAGCAGTTGGCTTGAGTTTAGGGAATTAAGATAAATTGGTGTACATCAGGGCTGTCCTCCTGTGCTTCCAGCTATGTCTTTGTTGAAAGTGAATTTAGGATTTTCAAATTTCAAAGCAGTGTAAGAGACTTGAATGGGGTACCACTTAAGCATCTCTTAAAATAACACTGGAATCATCACCATTGTCAAGAAAAAGGCAATCGAAAAAGAAAAGAAACCCCAAATGCAGCAAAGAGAAACTGCTGGGATGTTAAGGCTGTGAAATCAGGGTGGTGGAAGGAAATCAGAAGTGCATTTTCTCTAGTTGCGTGACGGGGAGGGGCATCCTATATTTGCATCCTTTATATTGTGTAATGGCAGTCATTGCCTTAATGGTAAGTCAAAATTGTCATTCTCCGTGTGGGTGAAGTAAAAACCAGACCTAAACCAAATACGCAGCCCTACAGATCGAAGTGTTCTCCAGCGATAGATTAGCTCAGCTCCGTTGGTAAAGGAACAGTTCTTGGAGAGAACAGTTGCGTTGCACGGCTGGGGCTCAGCAGCCCACATAAACAGATGCTTAAGGCTAAGCCCGTGAGGAATGTTTTGATGAGGTGGACTCCACGAGAGCCAGGACACCACGGTGTGGTCCAGCATTGCGATTTGCTATAGAGGACTTAAAATGTTACAACATTTTGATTGTAATTAATAGGGCCATGTTCTGGCACCTGCTTCACGATTTTCCAGCTTTATGTGGCTGTAAAGAGCTAAGATAAAATAAAAATTTGCTCTTCTATGACAAAATCCCTTCAACTTGTCTAAAAATTGGGTGGAGGGAAGAAGTGGGAACGTTTTCCCAGAAGCTGTAATCATGGATCAAAATTGCGATAGCCGCGTTGAATGGTATCTGAGCCCATGATTTCATCCGTTGGCTTCAGTGAGGCTCTTTGCAGGGTAAGATAATATTCCATGTGTTGTGTCTGAGCCTCTGACTCTTGCCTCCGGTAACATGAGGTACTTCTGTCTACAGAAGCAGGTTTTTATACAGACTGTTGATCTGTGCCACGGCGTGTGCTGGTACGCTGGCTGGCCTCTCTGGTGAGATAGTCCACAACTATACCAGTTTTGTGTCAGTGTCTTTATTGGATGTCTGCTGAGAAATTCTTCCCCATACAACTTTCTGGCTTTTTTAATAGAGGACATGCAGCGAAAATCATGCACGCTTATTTGAAAATTTATGGGCTGACCTGAGTATTATCTCTGGGGAGGGCTCCTTGGGTCAGTCAAAGTGAATTAAAACCAAATGTGTCTGGTTTTCATGTTTACTCTTTCCATAAACATAGCACATATGCAGTGTGCAGCTGCTCTCCTGAAAGGGTTTTTCCCCCTGGTATTTGGGGGATCTGTACTTTAAGAGCGTATTCTATTGATAGTGCTGTAGAAAGGACAAGCGATGCTGGACCACTTCACAACTCATTTATCAAGCTGTCTGGAAGAATTTCAAGTAAGGTAAGACAACAGTGAAGTTGGAGCTAAGACAGTCAGCATATAGTGCATTTGAGTAAATAAAAAGTAACAAAAAGTCAATGCCTTTCCCCTCTGCTTCTATCAGCTCCAGAAGAAATGAGATAAAAAGGTACAGAGTATTTCCTTGGGGGAAGATTACCATTAATTTTTATTGATTAGGCCCCTCGGGCTGTGGCCTCAAACAATCCTGACAGTTTCTTCCCCCTCCTTTAGTCACTCCTCACTGCTGATTTTTGCTTTGACGAAGTGATTTGTGGTCCCCTCTGGCAGTGAAGGCTCCTCGGAGCCAGAACTGCCACGATGCTCCATTTGACTGCGGTGTGTCCAGCTGGGCACGTCGCTAACGCGTGGACAAGAAGAATTTGCCAAGCCGCTTTTGAAGGCACCATTCTTCTTTCTGTAAAACAAGGGATGGTATTTAATCAGCCCCACCAGGAGCTCTGACATCCTCAGGCAAGGCACTGTCAGTGCAGTGAACCGCTACGAGCGCTGCGGGAGGATGAAAGTCCACCAAGCGGTTGCTGTACCAAGAAGACAAGAGGTAAGCTGAAGCTCAGGGACAGACTACAAGAGAATTTTCAGGAATTTAAAAGTAGACAGCTGAATGGAAATGTTTGGATAACAGGGAGCTGGACCAGCCGACCTCCAAAAGTCCCCCCTTCCCACCTAAATTATTCTCCGAGTCTATGATTGAGTGAAAACCAAAACTAGATCCCCGTGAGAACTTTGGGAGCAGATGAGGAACACAGAATGGAGTGACTAACTTGATCCAGAGTCAGTAGGGAAGAGATCAACAGCTTGGATCAGGCTCTGCAGAGGACAGCTGAAGTGCTTGATGGGGTTCATGCAAGACTTCAAGACTCCTGTTCTTATGGCAAGTTAATGGCACTTTTGAACTGAAAGTGGAGAAAGACCGTATTTTGCCACACAGGTGCAAGTGAAGACAAAAGCACAGCATAGGAACCTGCCCCAGCAACATAACATTCACCAGCCTAAACGCTCAGTCTCTTGTGGTTTATTCCCTGTTTGTTCCCTTCAGAGTGTAAATGAGGATGCCCTTTCTTCTGCTTGGTTTTTGTATCATTAACCAAGTCTCTGGGTAGCGGGATCTATAGAAGATGACAGTGATCAATGGGAAAGAGCGTTGAAGTTTTAAGGGAAAGACATCGTATAGTCCATCTACCGAGAAACCAGCCGTAGCAGCTGTAAGACCCAGGTGGTGTGTGTGGCTTTTCGGTTGGCAAAAAGCGTAACTCCTGTCGTTAAGCTGCAGTCAGTCCCCACACCAGGTATCTTGTAGCTCTGGGTATGTTGTTCGCTGAATCGGTTGATGAAGCAGAACTTAATCTTTGCCTGAGCTGGTGGGAAGCCTCAAGCTGGCTTTGACCTGGTGTTTTTCTTTCCTTGTTTTGTTTTTTTTTTTCCTCCCCTAGGAGTTTCAGCAAGTAAAGTTTAACCATGTCCTTCTCCCTCCTTTTGGCAGGATGGTTTCCTTCCAAAACCATTTTAGGGGTCTGGATGAGCTCTCTCTTTCCTGCTCTCTTCTTGTCCCAACCCTGGCAGTGGGACCGAGGGGTAACACATGATGGGACCCATCAACCTGGGGGAAGTGCACATAATGAAACCCTTTCCTGGATGAATAGGCTTGCAGAATGTCAACCAATTTCCCCAGCCAGCCAGGACCTTTCGGAGTCATTCTATATCCTTTTATTGCCGTTGCCATAGTGAAAGACACTAATTCACCTTTGTGTGAAACTTAATAAAAATCAGCCCATCATTCACTTATCCATAGACCATTAGAAATGCCGGTGATGAATTTTAGAGTCGGGCTTTTCACAATCTATTAAGCCGCTCGCTAAAGAGTCGGTTATCTCATTCTCTTGTGCGGGATCTTTACAGGGCACCGAGGAGTCGCTGTACTTTCTTTGGCTACAGTCATCTGGAAATAGGCAAAAAGGCACACAGTTACCGTGGTTTAATTTAAATGCCAAAATTACCTTTGGGATGAGCGTTCTTTGGTCGTCAGAGGAGAACAGAGCTGTCTGGGAAACCCCTGCAATGTACTAAGAACACTAAATTGACCTGATGCTAATCAGAAATAGTCTTTTATGGGCTAAATTAAATTATGGGCTGTTTTACACATAGCGAGGCTTGCATTTGGGCTGTTAGGCAAGTTAACAGGGTGGCATATTGTGCAGAGCCAGACTGCAAGTGGCAGTGTGCCGTGGATCAATCTGCCTGGGTTGCACGTTATTGGAAGAGAAATAAGTAGGTAAATACACTCATTTATCCTTTAAGTGGAAAGAGCTGCTTTGGGTTTGAAGGTGTATGGGCACCACGACTCCTGTCAGAAGCTGCTGATCATAAAGCCTTGTTTCTTGGCGTTCTGTAAAACTAGCCTAAAAAGGCAGGAGGAAGCAAACAGGGAGAAACAAACCAGTGTGAGCACTGGGATGCGAATCCAGTAGGTTTTTTGGAGTTTCATTTTACAGCAAAAATTTTTGCAGTAGTATAGTTTTGCTCAAAGTCGTGCGATAAATGAAGGTTTCTCACGTTCAAGCTAACGCAGCGGCTCCACCGTCTACAGCCAGACTTGGATCACTGCAGAGAGGTTCATCCCACCCCCCAAAAAAAACCCCCGGATCCAAAGTGTGGCGGGGCATCCCCCTGGCACGGGGCGGCTGAGCTGCGGCCAGTCCCCGGACCGCGGCGGGGATCCCCGCATTGTGCTCCGGGCATAAATGCTCTCAATGGGATTAGCGTGGAGAAGGGGCGAAAGGCTGTGGGAAAACCTGCGTGTGTCGTATTTCTCTCGTCTGCTGTCGCAGCCGAACGTCGCCGCTCGGAACGACAATAGGGTTAAAAAAGTTAAGAGCAACTGTTGTGGTAGCTCCATTTTGAATTATGTATTCATGAATCTGCATAATAGCCTTTCAGCTGCGGTATTGTTGTTTAAAGCACAATCTGGGAATTGTGAGAGGGGATGGGGACAGGGACGGGGGCGGGGGAAGGGATGGAGAAGCACAGAGGGGGAAAAACGTGGAAAACTAAGACTTAATCAAAGGAGAGTGACAAATTGTATGAAATGAGATTTTCTTCCCTGCTGACACTGTGCCTATGAAACAAGTTTTCACTTGGAAATGCTGACTCCTGTCCCAAGCTAATAATACTTGTATTTTCTCTCTTGGCTAAGTGCTTGGAGCCCTGAGAGGGAACGGAGCAAAGCTGAAAATGCAGATGTCTGCTCTGCTGATCCTCGCTCGCCCGGGTACTGCTGGATTTTCCTGTCTCTTAAGCAGGTAAGATGAGCAATGAGCTACCCTGGTTTGCTTAATGCCAGGCTGCCGCAATTAGGTGTCCAGAGAGGAAGAGAGACCTTTAGAAAGGGGTGAAGATGGGAAGCAGCCAACAGGGCCGGAATCCTTAAATGTTTCCAGGGATGGGGCATCCACCACCTCTCATCAGCCAGTTTTAAGGAGAAAGCAAAGAAATCACCAACATGTGGCTCCCAGTACAGTCTTACTGACATAATCGCCTTTTCTGAGGTGTGTTTGAGGATGTACCTCCTAGAGCAGTAGCTGTAGGCCCCAAGGAAGACGTGATGGGCAGGAGCGGTCGGTGGTAGCATCGGCGTCAGCCCTGGCTGCCCGTGGTCCCACAGCGCCCAGGAGCCGAACCAGGACTCAACCTGAGACGCAACGCACCAGAAGCCCTCCCTCTCCTGCCTTCTTAATTGACACAACGCAGCATTGGTCTCCAAATGCATTTTCTTGTGAGCAAAAATGATTTTCTATTATTTACCCCATATATTTTTTTCCTAGATTACATAGGAAATATTTTCTCCCTGCAAAAAATCCATTCCAAAATAGCAGAGCCTCTAATCATGCTGTGGTAGACCCTCCTCAAAGCCTTCGAGACCCTTGTTCAGTGTGCCAAATGTGCTCCTCGACTCGGAGAACACATCCCCTTTATTCCACGGTGCTGGAAAATTGAAGAATTTTCTTTCTGCTCCAAGTCGATGTACAGTTTGCATGAATGTGCCCAAATAAACTAGCTGATTTGGCACTGCTAGCATAAAATTCATTAGTAAAACATACATTATAAAGTCCCCAATCAGCTAGATGTGGCCTGTGTTGCTGCTTAACAAACGTGCACATTGTCAGTTGTGACAGCCTCTGGAATTTGGCCCAAAGCTGCAAGGGCTTAAAGCACAGGGATTTTTCCATAGCATCTATTTTTAGTAATTATATAGACTCTGCTTAGAGTAATACCTGGATTCCTCTTGATGTTCAATGTATTTATTCTCCCTGTGAGGTCAGAAGGAATGAACACAAGCCAGTTTAGCCACGTTGTATCTCTTATTCTGCTGAATAGCTGGAAACTGCTGAAGTTTGTGCCTCATCTCTATAGGTGAGGGACAACCACGGTGCACAATAAATCTGAGGCCTTTTTAATGCATTAGGTGCAATTAAATGTGTTTCTAAAATGCGTCTGCCTGCTATAGGTAGAGTTTAGACAATATGCTGTGTTTTTCTCACCCCTCATATTTTTCTTGACCTTTTCTATGTAAAGTATGACACTTATGTAGATTTAAACACAGCCCACTTTGCATAACGATGCTATTTTCATTTCCAGGAACTTATGAGGCGGGGAGGAGATGCACTTGCTTTAACTGAGTTGTAGAGTGACTTTTTGGAAGTGGATGGGAAGTGACTGGGTTTTTTTTGTTCTTTATCTTCTGTCTGCACCACCAGCTGCTGAGCTGGTCCCGCTTGGGCCGTCCCGTTTTGCCCGGTGGGTCTTGCTCCCATCGTGTAGCTACACTCACTGTTCCCCCGAGCCTGTCTGTGGCTCTCCTCCGTGGAGCCGCAGCTGACCCCATGTCTTCTAACTTCTTCCTTTTGTGCCATCTGGGCTGAGTTTTTCTCTGCTGCCACTCGTGTTATCTTTTGTTTTGCTTTGACTGGGTTTTTTTGAGTTAGTACCTGTCTCCTGTGACTCATGTTTTGCTGCTGTTTGGCTTGTTACGGTGTGCCATCGCCTTGAGTTGCTAGTGGATGAATCGGCTCCATCCAAACGAACAGGTTTTGACTTGGACTGGATTTCATAAAGCTGCACAGACTCGTCCTGCTGTCAGTCATGGTACCCTTTGCACGTCTGCTTTCTGCTCCCTGTACGCTTGACCAGCAGATAAATCCTCCAGCTTCCCTCAAATTCGAGTGGTGTCTCTGCATCATGATGTCAGCTCTTTCAGCTCCTGAGATTACTGTAAAATTCCTTCAAATAAAATCTGGGCTTGTATGTACAGCTGCTCTCTCACCTTGCCTCTTATGGCACTTGATGAATTTTGGCCAGTTCCAGAAAATGAATGGTTTTACTGTTTCATTCGCTCAGTGTGAAGCTCTGTTGGGTTGCCTGGAACCTCCCTCTGAGATGTGCAGATCCTGGAAAGGGGGGGCCAGGCTCTGGCTCTGCGAGGCGCTTTGCATGGCACGCCGCTCCCTGCTGGAAATGGCTTTCCCGAGCACAACCGTGTCTTCCTCCTCCACCGCCGCAGCCACAGAGATCTGTCTCCTGTTTACTTTGGCTGCATCCCGCCTGTTTTCTTTGTGATGCTCCGAACCGCCCAGGACCAGGCTGCCTTTCCTCACCGGTGCTTCCCCCTCCTTCCCTTCCCCCCCAGCACACGTCTGCGGTTGCATTTGCTCTGCCGTGTAACTGCTATCTACTGTTGTTCACGCGGGACTGGGTTACTTCTTGTTCCAAGTATGCCAGTGAATTAGCTGTTTGTCAGCTTCAGGGCAGGCATGGAAAGGGTCTTCGTGCCTGTTCAAGTTCTGACGTTGATGTTCTCCTCCTCAGCAGGGTTATCTAACTCTTCAAGTGCAGCTTTTTTCTGTTAAATGGCTTTTTTTCTGGCAGTCCTTCATCAGACCTTTGTAAGCTGGGTATCCTTTTCTCTGACTTTAAAAATGCTTTTTCTGCTGGAATATGATATTCTCGCTTCTCTTGTCTCCACCCCACGAACCCTCTACCTCAAGCCACCATACCTGGTTCTCCACTAATGGCTATCGTCATTCACTCCTGGGTTGTCCAGCTGCCGCTGCAGTGCGGAAGCATTTCTCTAAGCCTAGAAAATTTTCTCTTAAAAACGTCTTCTGTTGAAGACAGTTTATTCCTGTGTCCTACAGATGATCCCACCCCTATTTGGCAAGCCGTTTTGTCTTCCAAATTAAACAGAGAGCCCCAGAGTGTTTTGCTCTGCAGTGCAAGTATGCTTCCCTTCTGTTTCTTCCTGATTTTTCTGTGGGATATGCGTGAAAAGAATGGTGTCTCTCTACAGCCTCCTTCTGTTGGAGATCACAGGGCTCTCTGAACGCTTTTATTAGGTGTTCTAGAGTTCATTATTCCTGGCAATGGCACATCATCCACTTCTTGCCTCTTTTCCCTGGTGAGATAGAAACTTTACTTTCCTTTTCTCCTCTTTATTTCCCTCCTGGTAAACTCTGAAGTCAGACCCAGTTCTTGCTTCCATTGCTTGCACAAGTGTTTTTACTCTGGAAACTCAAGTTGCTTGGCAGCCTGACTCCATGTGGCTGAGTTCAGACTTGTTTTCATGTTAACCTTATGTGAGATTCAACAGTTAGAGCCTTTGCTATCCTTGAATGTCTATTTGTCACCCCTCAGATGTGTGACAGATGTGTATGAGAGAAGTCCATGTTCATAAACTATACACGTTGGCTCCAACACACAATCAAATTTCCCTGTGTCAGCAGAGATTTGAGAACAAGCCTCGTGTGTGCTCCTGACCTTTTGCAAAAGCGCTGCAATTCATCTTGACGTACTCTGCAGTGAGAGGGTGTTTTGCTAATTCTCGTTGCTTCACCTTTGCTGTGGGCTAAAAGCATGCAGGGAGTGAGCTGTAATGCCTCAGCTGATGGGTAGTAGCTCATCATGCACCGAAGTCCTCTGAGATGTCCTACTTCAGAAGTCCCCTGAGACGTCCTCCAGCACTGACCACGAGCAGCAGTCAAGAAGGTTGCCTGCTGTGGGACCACTCGTCCCAGCCGGTCGCTGCTCCAGGAGGTGATTCACCTCCCTCAAGGGCAGGGACTATCCTTTACTAGAGGTTTCTGCAGCACCTTGTGGGTTGCCAGCTCAGCTGTAGCCCTCAGGTGATGCTTTGAGTCAATAACTATAATACCTGTATTCAGGTAAACCAGCAAATTATGGCCTTGACGAATCCTTGCTATTGATTCCTATTCAAGACCAGTGGTTATGGTGGATTATGAAGCACTGTGATTTTCAAAGACCAGTTTGAATTATTCTCTCTCATTTGCCTTTCTACGGGCAGACCGCCTAATCCCCTGGAGATCCCAATCAACGTGAATAAAGGGTTCTAGGTTTTATGGAAAACGCTTGGCACACAGGGGATTTACTCCTGTGAGATGATTAACATTCTTGAGGTAATTTTAAATTAAATGAAGGAAACCATAGCATCAAACTGTAGCATTTCCAAATAACTTCTGTAATGGAATATCATGTCTAGATGTCTGTGACATGTTTGATTTCTTTTAGGCTGGATTTCTAATTTTATTTAACCAGTGCATGAAACCTTACAACCAGAGGCCCAAGATGTGCTTTTTTGGAAAAGTATGAATACCTCCTTGGCAACACTTGAGAGGAAAAATTTAGGTGGGTTGTCGGGCATAGGCCAACAAACTTGTCACTTTGGATGTAGAAAATGAGGTCATAATGAATTTTTTTTCCGTTGTTTTTAAACAGATTGATGGATAAAATGTTATGCAGAATAGCAAGTTAGTTGCGTAATCTGTATTTTCTGTTTCTTGAATATTGACGCACTTCTGAATGATTTAAGGGAAAGGAAGGAAATATGAAACGAGGAGAATACGTTACCAAATACTGGGTTTGCGGTGCTTTTTTTAGGCACTGTTCTCATAGATAATATGTTTTACTTGAATACGGTGGTACATACATGAAATTTTTGAATGTCGCATTTCTGGTATGGAACAGCATACGAATAAAGTAGTTGGATTGCATTGATTTTAATCTAGGTTGTATTTCTCCTGAATGGCAGTCATAACAAAGAGTTTGCATTGCTTCGAAAAATAGTACTCGATTGCTTTCAACTGAAAAAAAGAGGCTGCATTGGAAAAGCAACACTTCAAAGAAAATGGTCTTTTTCCCAAGAAGTTCTTAAAGATCTGTTCTTTATTGTAGCAAAATGCAATTAGGGATTTTACACTAATTCATATGTAAGAAAATAGTAATAATGTTGTTCTTTCTAAGGCAGTCTTTTTTCATGCGGTTATAGACTTGCATTTGTTCATGGCCCTGGGTCTGGTGTATAAGCAGTGGAGAGCAGGAGAGGCTTCTTAAAACTCTGTTTTAAAATGGTACGTTGAAAGTTAAAGTATAAACCCACTTGGATCTTGATAAGACTCTGGGGATCTTCAATAACGAAGAAAATGACTTAGACAGGAAAAGTAAACACTTGCTCATATAAGAGTGCTAATGTATGTTTAAAAGCCCAAACTCTGAAATCCTTACAGAATTTAACAAATTCTTTTTTTTTTTTTTTTTTTGCTAAGTAAATTGCCTCTTTCTACATTAGCAGTTTTGCTTCGTGTTGACTTAAAGCCGCCTCTCGTATTTAGCGCTCTTGACTCTCCCCTCGCTGCCTCTCCAGCCAGGGACGGGTCTCCCAAGGGTTTCGGTAGCCCCAGGCCCTCCATGAAGAGCACTCTACAGCCGGAGCAGAAACTGCCCCAGCTGCGGTATTTCCTGGGCATGCCTCGTGTCTCCCACCTCACGGCTCTGCTCTCGTTACCCTTCATCTCCCAAAGTCATCACCCTTAATGAGTTTCTTAACAGTTACGGGGTTGTGAAGCTGATTCCCAGAGGTATTTCGTCTGCAGTTGACTGTCTTCTGTTCCTAACAGTTGGCCACGCGTATGCTTTCAGTGTATGAGATGATAGTTGCAGCCTGTTCTTCTGATGTGACTTGTAAACAGATTCAGATGCTTTTTTAACTCCAACAACTGAAGATGGAAGCAGCTTTTAAAAAAAAATAAATTAAGTTAGCTAGATACCATACAAGTTGTTCAGTGAGACCTGTCTCTGTTAGAGAGGCAGAAGTGTTTTAGAAAGGGCAGCTACAACATCACGCCTTTCATGGCATCCTACCACGCGTGCAAATCCAATGAACTCTGTATATCCGGGTACCTGCAAATAGGTATGTCTGAATTTGAATCTGATCTTCTACTGAGATACATTCATACTCATGCAGTCTTGATGGTTGAGATCAGGGTTTGTGAAAGCATGCAGCAGCTGGAAATTAATGGGATTTGTACTTCTAAATCAGTCAGACACCTGAAATACTATTTTTTTTTTTCTTTTCTTTTTTTTTCACTGAACTCAAATCAGAAAAGCCAAAATCAAGTCTCCTCACCGGTCATATTTTTCCTTCCAAAGACTGTGCTTACGCAAAGCCTGAATTTGGGCTCTTGTCTTTGCAGGTAGCATAATGCTGACTTTCATACTTTAGACTTCCTACATAGGGCCTTGTCTGTCCTGCGATGCCACACTATACATGGCTTGAGAAGTAACTTAAAAGAACCACATTGTAGAAACCGGCTAACAAGCCTATGGGTTTTTTTCCCCAATTTCCTTGCGGTTTAATTAGGAAGTTGCCTCTACGTATTCCTTAAAGTCTGTTTTGTAAACCTCTGTGGCATTTAAGAAAGTGTCGGGATTTGCTAACATTCCCCTAATCCTTTGTATTAGCTCTTTTGAAGGTGGAATGAATCCCACGGGCAGTTTGCTTTCTTCTTGAAAATATTTATAAGATTGGATGCAAAAATGTGAATAGTAAGGTGAATGTATTCTTTTAATTAAGTGAACAGATTTTTTCCGAGTATATTATTAACTGTTAGAACTACTCTAGAAGTAAGCAAAAAAATATCAAAAGTGGTATTTGAATAATTTGTACAAAGGAGTAAGAGAGAGGGTGAACGCTAGTTTAATCAGACCTGGTCGCGACGTGGAATTGCCGCTCATCCTAATTCCCGTTGGGACCTTTCATCTGGTACAGCCATGCCCCTGAATCCCCACAGATACAGTATTTGCAAACTTAATCAGGAGCACCAGGTTTTTCTCATGACCTATTGTACGGTCTCCCTTCTGAATGGGCTGTTGTGCCGTTGCATCTGCGAGCGGCCCTGGCTGCAACATAAAGAGCTCTGCTCTGCCCTTATGCCCCTCTGTATTTCACACTGGTGCGTAGAAATGGCACTACACATCTCTGCTTTCATGTGACACCGAATGGTTCATTTTCTTCTCTATTCACTGAGGATTTAATTGCCCTGCACATCAAAAGCGGAATATCCCCCCCAATTACCATCCTCCTTCCTAGAAAACAGCTAACTGCCTATCTCAGGAAATTTGCCAGGAGATCCAGGAGGAGAATGGAAGTGTCCAAACACAGGCCAGAGGAGCAGGGGAAAAAAAGAAACGGGCACAGACAAGCAGGTGTTAAAACACTCCTTTTTTTTTTTTTT
>VYZM01006108.1:436338-482862 GCA_013398915.1 Dromas ardeola
ATGATGGTATAAGAAATTAAAAAGCAATGTTTTTTTTTTTTTTTGTCATTTTAGGTGTGCAGAAAGACCTGTTTCTGTTTGCGTTACGCGAAACTCGTAGGGAGGGCTTTGAAAGTTCCCCTGTGCTTGTTTGTATTGGCACGTACAGCAGCAGAGCTACTGAGCATCTGCCATCGGGCTGGTGCTGCTTCTGAACGGGGGGACTTGGGGAGGAAGATTCGAAGGGGCTGGGGTTGGATTTAGCCAGCCGGTTGACTTTTTATTAATTTATTCATTTATTTATTGAAGAAAACGGCGTTCGGTCAGCTTCTTGAACCAAGCCTGCATTTTAGTCTGGCTCGGTGGACGCGGGGACTGGAGCCTGCCTGGCGGGTCGTCTCCTCTCCCCGGCTGAGCCGGAGCGCTGGCATTTCTAGCGGAGGCAGAAAAGCCTTTCCCTTCCGCACACAACCTTTCGCTTCTTTGGTGCCAGTAAAAATAAAAAAACCGGCATGGCTTAAATAGCAGACCTCCCTCAAAATAACTCTGTGGTCATGAGCTGAGGGCAGAAATTGTTGAAATTGTTCCTTCTCCGTAGCATACGTGAGATAAATGAGTTGCGTGATTATTTCTTTCCCGTGCCCCTTTTTAAAAAGAGGGTTCAGATTTTTGAGTGGTTTCCTTCAAGGAAGTGTGTGGGAGCTATTAAACACGTATTTCTCTTGGAAATGCCACTGGAGCCTTCTTTTCCTTGCACTGGAGAAAAGAGGTATATTAAAATACTTTCACTGAATGGAACTTCATTGTGCAATTTTACTGGGTTGTCCTGCTCAGTCTTATCTATTCTTTGTCATTTTTAGTTGAAGTGGTTCCTCTGGCAACAAATTCTTTTTCCTAATCAGACAGTCGAGCCTGGGAATTTCTCTAATTTACCCCACAGCATACTGCAGTAGGTGGAGGAACGGGGAAAACTGAGGAATGCTGAAGCGCTTTTGCACACCCCCACTTACTGGCATCCTGAGATTAAAGTTCTTCTTTTTCTCACCACACACCCCTGACCCCTCTGCTTTCTTGTAACTCAGCATCCTCTAGATGGCCCTTAGGCACAGCTTACTGCGTGATATGTGCAGATAGCTTAATAATAGAGTTTCCTGCTGTGAGGGTTTTACGGATTCTGTGAAATCCCAGAGGGATTCAAGGAAATCTGCATTATAATGCACTGTTTGGTACAGGTCTGTGCACTGAGCGGGTACACAAAAGGTAACGGAAACTAAATGTGTCAGGCATCATCTTTCTAATCCAATGTGGGGTCTGTTTAATCTCTTTCAAAAGATGTCTTAAGAACTCCCAGTGTCTTCATTGAGCGCTGGGCTTTCACCGCTGCCCCTATGGGGGCTGGGGCTGATGCGTGGTGGGGCTCTGCCGGCCGCTGCTCCGCATCCTGGGGAGCTGCCCTGGACGGAGTTTTGCTTAATTAACACATAGAGCCACGTCTCTTGCTAACCCATCCTTGCCACTTGCTTCAGCCGGGACAGGAGGCTGTGATACTCGGTTTGGAGGAGGCGTCTGTAATCCTATAAACAGCTGGTTGAGGGGCAGGAGGAGAGAACTGGGAATTTTTTTCTCTTTCTGTCTCAAGTAGGAGAAATAGAAAAGCCCTTAGACCTGATACAGTCAGGACAGACAGCGTCAGACCATCCCGGCTACAGCGATGCTGGCACTACGCTCCAACTCCTCGATACATCTGTGCCTTCACAGGCGCCGCCTCAGTTTACAAAAACGTAAGGCCTCAAGCTCTAGACACAAGATTCACTTTATGCTTCTTCCTGTGCACATGTCAGTCTCCTACGCCAGCTACGGAAAGCCGAATGCCTTGGAAAATGGGGCGGTGTTTGGAATTGTGTGTGGGAGAAACGTGTGTTGAATAATAATAAAGTCTTATGGCCCCAAAAGCTCTAGCAAGCCCACAACTCCGCTTGGCTTCTGGAGAAGTATCGTGCTTGTAGCGTTAACCTCATGGCTTCCTGGAGTCGCGTTATGTTATGTCACGTTATGTTATGGAGGAACCTGGGGAGGAGAAACTTCTGTGTTCTTGGAGGACTTACTATAACATTAACCAGTAGTAAAGAGTAATATACCAGGAAGAAAATGGATGTGTTGAGCAAGGAAAAAGGGATGAAAACTGAAGAATTGATAGAGGCAGGCCAAACTTGTATCAATATTCATCTATGTCTGCTCGTGTAGTTTCACCAGAGTAACTTTTGTCTAGTTTGGACAGCATAATGCGTGAGAGCAAAGAGTAAAATTAAGGTGGATAATGACAACAACGAATAAATTAAGCAGTACTCAGAGATCATTTTTATTGCAAAATTCTGAGTGAGCCTAGGAAGAAAATCTGAATAGTCAAAATCAGCAAAGGACACATAGTTCAGAGAAGAGTACACATCCTGTGGTGGTTAGGAGCTGGCTGTACTGGTTTTGACTCAGTTGAGCTACGTTATGTCTATGTATAAAAAGCTATAGACTTTGCAAAGACACAAAAGAAGGGGAGAGGTAGGAGAAAAACACAGAATCCCTTTCTTTTAATCCACCTTCCACTGTTTGGCTTAGCTACAGTGTAAGTAATAACAAAAGAACACTGTGTATTTATTAACTGAGCGCTAAAACTTGTATATAAATGTCTATAGAAAGAAGAAAACCATAACACTTGTGAAACCAGTCAAGCTCTGGCTCTCCTTGTTGGCACTGGGCTCTTCGGATTTGTCCAATTGCTGTCTAGCGGGTCTTCAGCTGTGCTCCGGGGAGAAAGGAGCTACGTCTTTCCAGGGTATTGACCACCACCACCACCATCGCCAACCTGCACTCCCTCAGACAAAGCTTCTTGGTCTGAGCCCCTGTGACCGTGTCCAGGGAAAACCAGCTCCCATGGGGATGAGCCCATGTCTGTGTTCATCCCAGAACAGAGATTGCAGCAGAGCCTTTGGGCATCATCAGTCTCAAATTGCCTTGGCCATGGCACCTCCCACCTTCATTCAGCTTTCAGTAGCCAGAAAGTGGGACTTTGGGTGGCCTGAGCCTGAAACGTTGGAATTCTTTCAGGGATGTCAATCACCACGTGGGCCTTGGTCTTCCAAAGACCCACCTGGAGTCCTAAGTTACTTTTTTAACTGGTGCTTAGGGTGATGTTGTGGTGGTAGATACGCCAGGAATGCCCAGCAGGAAGGGGCTAAAGCTGTTAACTGTTGGAACCAGTACGTCAATAAAGCATTATATCAATAACTATTTGCAGATTGACACCTTGGGACAAATTTGGACTTTAATTGTTCCAGTCAAAGCATTAACACTGGTCTTCACCACTCGCGGGCAGAGACTGCAGGGCTTTTAATTACCTTTACACATCTTCAGTTGATGACAGGGAACCGGAGCATACAGCGTATTGCCCTTCTATATCTTTTCTGGCCTTTTCTGTTGGTATTGTGTGGTCGGAGCTCGTGGAAAAGATTCAATTGCAAAAAGAAATATGAAAATCCATTGAATATTTTTTAAAGTTCCAGACTTTAATAAAAATGCAGCTATCTCTTAATTTATTTGTTTTAAATAGCTCTTTCATGTGTTGGGACAAAGGGACATTGTATTAATTGTGAAGTGTGAAATGTTTTTCTTGTTTGCTTGGGACAACAACTGGGAATACATGGATTTGCCTATTCACGCTTTATTCTTATGACAACATTTTTTTCACAAAGTATTTGAAAGCCAGCACTATGAAAGGAATAAAGTTGGCTATAAATCTGGAGGAGTTTCATGCTTTTGTTTTAAGGTTTCGCGTATGAGCTTTGTCAAAATTGTGAGTCTTTCATCCATGGTGTTTGCCTGATTCAAGGGTTCTTTTCTTGTTCAAATATCCTTTAGTAAAACCCATTTGACTGAAAGGCTGTGCAAACATGAGCTGGCTATGATAAGAGTTCTACATGAAATCTCTAACGTGCTTTGTCAGCATGAGTTTTTTTCAGCTGCGTGCCCTGGTAAATACTTCTTTTCCCCTCTACAGTAAGTTCATTTTCTTCAAGTGCGTTTCTTTTTTATAATTGCTGTAATTTTGTGATGGATTTATGACAATAAGCTATTATGCTTTAGGTGAAATGTTTATCCACTGTGGATTGGTGTTACTTGAAAAATCCTGCCCTGGTCCAAGCTGCGTTACTAAAACAAGCTGCATCAGAACTTAGGTCCCAGCCATGACTGAGTTTGCAACAGACCTGTTTTCTATGTCTCTCTCTCCTGAGCAAGCTGCCTGTCAAGCTTGCTTTAGCACCAAAATGCTAAAAGGCATCGCAAGGAACCTCACCCTGTGACTTTGCTGAGCACAGAAAAGGTGCTAGAGGAGAACACATTAATCAGCTTAATCAAAATTGAAAGACAAGCTTTTTCTTTCAAATGTGGTCGTCATATGCCAGTACATCGTTGCACAGGCAGGAACTGGGAACAGACGGGGTCATTTAAACCTGGTCTCGGCTCTGTAACATCCAGGATAGCTGTTTGTCTGTTTTTTTGTTTTTGTTTTTTTTTTTTTTAAAAAAAAGCTCTTTGTCCCCTAACAAACTATTTGTATCATGCAGTATGCAACCTATTGTCTCTAGCTAGTTTGGTTCTGCAACTGATTTATAGGAAGAACGAGAAGTAAAACTTTTCTTTGAAAAACTCTTTGTTTCCCTGCTGTTCATTCCTGCACTGCTGTTTTAAAGCCTTTTCCAGCTCCCATTCATCTCCGCTCACCTTTGCTTTTCTTGGTAAAAGTCTACATTGGCATACAGCTCTAAGACAGGAAAAAAGGAGAATTTTTACCACATGTCTCTGCTAAACACTAACTACTAACGCGCTGGATACTTTCCACTCCACCCAGGCTGCATAATTGTTCACCATATGAAATGAAGTTAATTCTGTGTAATGTTTTGATGAGTAATTTTAATCAGGGTTGTGGAGAAACTGCTCTCAAGTCTGGAAACGTAAGTGCTTCCTGTAGTAAACAAATCTTGTGGTTTTAGCATTTCACTTAATTTGATTTTTTCAGATGACAGAACATGTTCCTTCTCCTGCCCTATGGTCTTTGAGGCTTAGGAGCACTTTTGTAGCCCAATTTAACTTGGTCCTCTCTCAAAGCAGTTAAAGGGGAGAGAGAAGAAGGTAGTTTCCACCCTTTGGCAGGTCAGGAGACACTCTTGACGGTGACTTCTCTCGTTTTACCTGTCCTTCACGCAGCAAGTGCGTGAGCCTGCAGTGATGTCCTTTGAAAATAAGTAGTTTCTTTGCAAAGTCCGCAGCGGACCAGTGTCTTGTTGGAAGAATCCAGGGGGAAAGTGGTGTGTGCGAGTTGATTTGACACTTCTCAGCACACGGACATGGCTGCAGGCACCCGGAGCCAAATGGATCTACCAAGTAAACCTCTTGACTTCTGGCAGTGGCTGCCAAGATGAATTCGGTCCATAGGTCTGAAGCAATCTTTACTGCATGTCCTAAGCTCCCTGGGGCTTTCAAGGCTCCTAAATACACAAGCTCTTTTCCAGTCTAACATTTGAGAGCAGTAGGAAGTTGCAAAATGAGTGGCTGGTAAAAGTACTTCTATCGCATAGCAGTTAACAAGGAGTTGTTTGTATTTGGGATGGAAGCGCCTGCCCTGTTTTCTTCTTGGGCTGTCCCAGACAATCTGTGGCTAAAAAGGCCGAGGTATTTAGTTGTCTAGAGAAACTACAAAAAAGAAATTAAAGAAATTAAATTTTCATTAAATTTTAATGAAATTTAAATGAATTAAATTTTTCATAGGCTAATAAAATAGGTTGTAAGTTCTGTATGAACTGCAAGAATACATTAAGGAAAGAAAATACCCAGATTGGCTGGCTATCCATTTATTATAGCTTTATTCCGGTTTCAGTCTCCCTATCCGTATGGGCTCCTGCATGCTGCCAGGCGGGGCATCAAAGCGAAGGGAAAGCGGGGAAGAAGGGGCCACAGATCACTGTGGATGTAGCGTACGTATTTGTTTGAACACCCAACACCGGTCACAAATGCAACTCTTGGAAGCAGATTTCCTGAGAAAATGGGAATGGTTGCAAATCAGGAATTCACATTTTTAAAAATGTGAATATTTCCTCCAATATTTCTACGTAATTCTTTATTTTTATGAATTTTCCATTAATAATCTAGTTTGCCAGAATGTTTCTAGAGAGAAAACACAAACAGGAACCTCACGGTCATTTTAATATATACGTAGCTAGGAAGGCAGTGTTGTGATGCAGGGGTTACTAACATTTAGCGATACTCTTCCATTTACTGTCGGTAAGCACCATTTCACACCCCTGTTGGAAGTTTAAAGTACCAGTCCCATGGGCTGTCCCGTCTCCCTCTTTTATTAAATTCTTTGTCATAGATTTGTCCTTTGCCAAACACATTACCTGCTGTTTTAAAACTGAGAATCTCCAGATGTTAATTTTTTTTTTTGCTAAGGCAGATTTAATGTTCCCCCTGAAAAATACCACGGCAAACAAAAGATGCATGCTGTTACAGAAATGACAGGTTTCTTTTTTTGGCAGGTGTTCAATAGGTTGGGAGTGCAGGGAGTGCCTGCTGAAGTTCATGATTCCCGAATTGCAAGAAATGTCTTTTCATTCCACACCTCAGCGAGGTGGGATGTGCGGCTTGTGCTGCCGCGCAGCATCCGTGGTGCAGGCTTGGACCTGAGGAGGGCAACGGGGGAAGAAACTGGTCCTACCTCCCCCTGCAAACAGCTCTAGAAAATATTCCATGAAACCTCCTCAAGTCTTGAGTTTATTTCAGCCTTCGTTTGCTAAGAAAACCCACCCGTGAACGTTTGACTTGCTGTGTCGTGCTGTGACACCCAGCAGCAGCGTAGCCCCAAGCTGCGGAACTGCTCCTCGCGGGGCAGGTCAGCTACGAGCTAGAGAGGAAAAATACTGCCAAGCTTTAAAGGGCTTGAACTTCTAGTCATCAGACTTTATACCTTAAAGCCCTTCTCTGTAGTAACCGTTGTCCCCATTTGTGCAGCACCTGCCGCTTGGTGATGTTCTTGCTGTTGCGCCTCCTTCCATTCGGGAGGGAGAAGCGCACTGCTCCCGTTTTACAGAGAAGACCCGAAAAGCAGAATTAAATGGCTTGTGCGATGTCTCGAAGTGGCAGAGGGGAATTTTGAACTTTGGTCTCCCAAGACCCTCGCCAGCATCGTAATTCCTTCCCCTTGTTCCAAAGGTTACTGCTAAATAACCCCAAATGGACACCAGCATCCTGCGGTGCTATGCAGCCCCTTCTGCTTGCCTTGGAAAATGCTGCTGGCTGGTTGGGTGAGGTTTGCGAAGGTTTCCCAAATGCCTGCTGTCCGTGCCGTGCTGGGTAGGGATTTGTGTCACGTCTGAAGCACTTGTCAAATGCTCGACACAGTAACTTGGGATGTGGAGATGGCAAAAAAAGTCATTGGGCTGAAAGGGAGTCCCAGGCATGCACACTGCCGAGGTGAAGGGTGTGTAAAACACGTATTTAACAGAAGAGTACAACGCTCATTTTCTCTGACCCGGGTGATTTCACAAATTATTTTGGCACTGCATTTTGTTACCTAAGCTGTTTAAGGAGGTACTGCGTGTCCATTAAGAAAACCTCGTAGCGCAGCCTTCGCTTGTCCTTCATCGCATAAGCACAGCCGGGCTGTACCCATTCCCTCGCAAAAGCATCCTCCGATACTGCCCGTCCCTGTCTGTTAATGTGATTTCTTTCTTGCGACATGAAACACTGATTTCTTCATTGAACCTATTTGTTTTGTCACTGGCGTTTTCTTTGGTTCTGTTGACAACACCGTTACACCAAAACAGAGAATTTGATAATACTTTATTATATTGATTTCTTAAATATTGAAGCATTCAGCCTGCATCTTCTACAGACAAAGCAGGTTCTGATTCTGTCTGCAACGTAGGGCTTTAACTTCGGTGAAGATTAGAGATGTATGTTAACTGTAGCCTTTGATCTCCTTCCTCCCCCTTCGCAAGTAACCTTCAGAGCGCGTCCGCTGGCGGAGAAGCTCGGCTAGAGGGAGGACATAAGCCCGGCGGCTTCATTTCTGTGCAGAGACACTGGATCAACACCTGCAAGACAGGGCTAGGAACCGAGGCCACATATTGTACCGTTCACTTCCCAGAGCTCCCCTGCCTACGTGGGGACAGAACAGATTGTCAGCTTCTGCTGCAGCCATCTAATAACCCGCCATCTGTTCTTCATTTTTAATTTAGACACGAGCAAGAGACCTGAATCAAAACTGCGGTTCCAGATCCCGTGAGGGTGGCTAGAAATTCTTCTGAGTTTAATAATTAAATAAACAAAAAATTATTTAATCTCTCGGCAGAAACGCACCGAGCTGTGCACGTGCCTGCCATGAGCAACTGCGTGCTCATTACCTCATTCCTTCCAGCCCCCACGCTGTTAGGACTTGTTCCTTGTCACATCTCAAGCCTGTACCATAATTTCTTCAGGGCAAGGACTGTGTATGTTTGCCCGGTAATGTATCTATGGGAATAACGTAAAATACTAATGGTATTAACAGCAAGTGTGAAAGGTAATTTGGAAACTGGAATTAATTTTGAAGTTTGGCTCTTCCGTTCGTCTCCAGTAATGAGGCAGAAAACAGGGAGAAGAAAGAAACATCCTGCTCCAATGTAATTAAAGCTAGGATTTGAAGTTAGAAATGCCACCAAAGCCATAATTGCCATCAAGGAAATGGCCAGTGAAATCAGCAGTCGTGCCTGCACTGCTCTTGAGCCCAGCTCAACGCCCCCCCAGCGTGGACACCAGGACGCGTGCTGCCCTTCGGTGTCTCAGGGCTACGAGCAAGGGTGATGCGGCCGGGTGGTGGGCATGGTGCAGATCCAGCCAGGGATGCGGCAAACAGCTTGGGTACAAAAGGAGGAGAGGGTGTTTTGGACTGCGGCACTGTCTTTGGAGCCTGGCTTTGGGATAAATCAGTCCTGCCAGGTGGAAGCAGTGACTCAGAGGGACCGCTCCTCCTCTGGATTCCTCTCCTGTCCAGACGTGGTTGTCTCCCTGCAGCCTCTGTCATCACCTTCTCCTTTTCAGCCGTGTTGGTGCATTCCCAGCCTGCCTGCTGGCACCCCAGGATAGGAAACTGAGGGAGCATTGGTATCAGAGAATAATATTATCAAAACACAGGACCTGAGGGTGAGGCTTTCAGGGGCTGTCTCAAGCCACTGAGGACTGAAGGGTCATCGGGGTCAAGCTTTAGAAAGGACTTAGTTCCTAAAAGGCCTTTTCTGTTGCATAAAGTGGTAACGCTCACAGGAGAAAGAGAAAAGTGAAAAATCTATGCTCCTGATGTACATCACTTGGAGATAAAAAAAAGCTGAATGAGCTCATGTCACTCCATGGACTTTAATGGCATCATGCTGCTTTACGTAAATTAAAAAAGGTGATCGCCAGAGATACTGCTCCTGTGGTAAATGCTGGACTTCAGCTTCTGTATTGCTACCGGTGCCTCCAAATTCGTACAAAGTGAAACCACTTCAGATTATAGATTTTGATTCTAGAATTAATTGTGTTAGCCTGGGTATCACAGCACATAAACCTGGCAGATCTAAGGGCTGGAGCATCTTAGCTCAGCTGCTGGGTTTCCAGAAGCCTGACATTTCCAGCACCTCCTAGCTGTGTCAGAATGGATGGAGGAGTTCATCAGTGGTGTCAGGGGGCTGAAAAGCGTTTATGGGGTGAACAGGTGACTCCTCCACAAGGAGGACAGTGAATGGCCCGGTCTTTTGCTCCCCAAGCGTAATCCATATATTGACTGTTGTGGGTCTACAGTACCCAGTTGATGTTGTGTCTCCAGTTTGGGGAGCCAAGAGCTGCCTTGGGATTCTCAGCAGTGTCTCAGGCAGCTGCCAGTCCTCAGTCAAGAGCTGGGTGTCATCAAATGAGGTAGACCTTCCAAAGGACAGCATTCCAGGCATGGCTGCAGGGACTTCTGCCACGCGCTCCTGTTCTCCTTTGGGCAGTGAACAGGGCAGGAGCCAGACTCCCATGGAGTGGAGCCCGGTCACAGGGGTGAGGCAGAGCTGGATTTGCTGCTGTACTGCGGTCATAGCAAGGCCTTCACCTGAGGACTGCCGGTGGGAGAAGTCAGCTGGAGCTGCACAGCTGGATGTTGGCAGAGCGTTGAGAGACATCTCCCTTCTCTCTCCTTTTGGCGCCATGAATAGCTTTATCTGTTTTGCCTCTCCCTGGACACGCCAGCATGGCGAACAAGCTGACAGCATTTGTCTGGTGCGAGTGCCAGGAGAGGAGATGGGGAGTGGAGCAGCAGAACTGCTGAGAGTCATGAGGAAATTATGTGGGGCTGGGACAGACTTCCCTCTGGGTCTTACTTAGGTTTTCAAACCTGGAATGTAGCCTCGGAGTTGATTAGAGACAGCTTCTACCTTCCTCCAGCTCCAGCCGTGCCCACGAGACGGTATCTGAGCTGCTGAGTTGGAGGGACTATTGTCACCCCAGCGCCTCTGCTATCATTTCCCCCCCCAGAAAACAAGCCTGTGGCTCATGGCGAGAGACGGTTTGAGCATTGCGTTCAGGCCTGGATCTCGGAATGGAAAGACTGAGCTCTGCACACCACGGAGCAAAGCTCCTTGCAGCTTTCTGCCCAGAAGCTGTGTCTCCTCTGCCAACTCTCAGCCGTGCCCAGCCTTCCCAGAACGTCGCGCAAAACCATCCGACTTTCTGCTCCTAATTGCAAGGAGCTCAAAATTAGGATTAGGATATGTGGGTGCTGTCACGGTCCAGCTTTGGAACAACAAGATGATAGGAATACACCACCGAAAATATCCTCTGTGGAGGTGATCCTGCAGAGGTCACCTAATGTGAAGGAAACAGCGTTTGTCTGAGTCTGCCAGACAAGACACAAAAAGAGATTTTTTTTCTTTATTTTTTTTTTATTTAAAACGTTCCAGCTTCTGCCCGACTGTTGCAACCATCCTATTATTTGCTGCATCATTCTTCATCCTCCAGCGGGAAGGACGTGGAAGGCAGCCCTGCTGTTTAATCACTTGCCTTTACTGCTCACTTGTGGCTAATACTCGCTCCTCAGCCTTGCAAGTGGAATGCAGTAGCACTGCTCTGCCTTACCGCCCCGGAGCCGAGAACCGGGCCAATATCATCAAAATTCAAGGCATTCCTTTCCCAAACACAGTTTACATGGAAAAGTAGTACCCTTAACTCTCCCTAGCCCTGGATTCCAGGGCTGAGGGCCTCTTTACCTGCCAATGGTGCCGGGCGAGCTCACAGCCCAGATAAATCACAGGCAGCTGGGGCATGGGCGGCGGCTCCTGTTTCGCCACTTGAAAGGCAACTTTCAAAAACGGGTTGGAATTCAGCCTTTAATTTTGCACCCACAGATTTGAACCCGTAATCAGACGCGAGCTTGGATCTGTAGAGCTCGTCTGCCGCAGGACGAATGCCATCACTATGCCTATTGCCTGCCCGATCCAAAAGAACAGTTAGATAATTAAAAGTCTAAATGTCTTTTAGTTTTTCCCACCACTAGTTACGAACAGAGGATGAAAAGGCACTGGGTCCTCGTTCGGTATCCGTAAGCGCTCCCTGCAGCTTTCCCATTTATCCCAGGCTGCTTTCCTAAGAGGAGCCCTCTGACACGCTACCCCAAACGGAATTGTTTGTTTTAAAATTAAAAACAAAACCCCAAACTCACACACTTCCTAAAATGAGACTTATTTAAAGGGGATTCTTTAAAACATAGTTATTTTCCTTCCTTTTCTAAATCCAGACTTCAGGAACATTTCGACTGCAGCGTTCACGGCTCGGGGCTGTTGCCTGTGGGCAGCCGGAGCTTCGGCATCGCTTCCAGGGAAACGCTGCTCCGGGCAGCCCGGCAGAAAACTGGCATTTTTACTGGCATTCCTGCTGCAGCAGAGTCTGGAGGAGGGCACGGAGGGGCTTTATGGCACAGCCTTGTTGTTCGTGTCCTCACTGGTGAAAAAAAACCCAGTTTCAATTAAAAACCCGCAGCCTCTGTTCTCTGCGAATGATGGGAAAATGGTCCCTTGGTCTGCTTCCTTACTTGAAATGTCACTCCACACCTGCAAGAAAAAGTAATGGAAGTAAAATGAAAAAAAAAAAGAAACATGTTTTTGCATTTCTTTCCTAAGTGTATGTAAAATATGAAAGGGGAAGGTATATTTTTGCTGGGACACTAATTGAATTAATCACTGAAATTTGCGTTTACTGCTGGATGACGTCACGTTGAAACAACTTCATTCACAGAATGATGGACTTCGCTCCATCGAATGAAGTCGAATGGAGCAAAATGACTGGACGTACCTTGAAGGAGGTGATTCTCACAATACTGTATTATTTCAGTAAGAAAAATGAAAGTCTCTGCACAGAAGCGACTGACGTTTCATGAGGTTTTGGATGCCTGCTCGCCTCTTCCCTGGGACCACGATCTCAGTGACCTGACTGGTTTCCAGCTGGAAGCGAATGTCGTCTGGGTGTGATTCCAGTGCCCAAACGCACCAGCCGTGGATGGTGGCGAGAGACTTCCGCAGAGAGGCCAGCCGATGCCAGGAAGACATCACTTACAGTGAAGTCGTTGGATGGGAGTTGCTTTTTGTTCTGAGGCTGCGGTCTCCATTGCGTTTCTCAGTTTGGGTCATGATTAATGCTGTGTCCAGGCTAAAAATTTAGATTTTTTATAACTGGGCATTGAATTTGCTTTTTCTGTTTCATGACTCATTTGAACCTCTGTCAGGCAAAGACTTTTTCCTGCCCTGGAAAAGCTCTGTAAATCTCTTATCGTGCATCCTTTTTGGTAAACTTTGGATTTTCCTCTCCATCTTGCCTTTCATTCGGGATCCTGCAGCCCACGTGTATTTGTCACAAGCACATACTTCTTTTTATGGCTTGAGATTCATTTTCTTCTTTCTGTCCTTCAATTTTATTCGTTACCTTGCTTTGTTGCAATTTAGATTGTAAAATCTATGGGGTAGAAGTTTTACTTATGCGTGCAAAACACTCCCACAGCGGTACGCAAACAGCAATGCAGAAGGCACGTTGTGTATTTTCATGGGCTACCAGCGTGTTTTCAGGAAAAGCTCTTTTTGCAGATGGACAAACAGCATGGAAGTCGAGTGGAATCTGTATCTTTGTAATAAGCTCCCAGAGATTAATTACTTTGCGCTTCTTGTCGCACAAAGAACAATATGTTGAACTATATGGAGCACCAAGACAAAACCAGATACCACGCAGGCAGTAGCTGTGTGGAAGATCACTCACAAAACCTCCAGGATTTGGGCATTCCCAATGTTAAATCTAATGTTCATTGATTTGCTCGGAGCGATGAAGTCCCGGCGGTACCCGCCTCCCCGAGGTGCTGTGGCAACAGGACCCCGATCGCTCGCAGCCCACTGGATGTTTCCATCGAGGGATGCTTGCTCCAGCCTCTTGGCCCACTTCCCAGTAAGGATAATGGGATATTATATTTTTTTCTACTTTCTTACGCCACATTTGCTGGCCTTAACTGTTGAGCGGCGTCGCTGAGTGCTGTTCCCTGTCCCAGCGGTGGAAGTGGTGGGGGGTTTGTGAGGCTGGGCAGGCTCCTTCGAGATGAAAGACCCTGTTTTAGGAATATCGGTCTTTATTATTTATTTAAAGGATGTTTTCATGACACTGCAATTTCTAACCCAGCATGGTGAGGCCGTAAAATAATAGTGGGTCTGTTTGGAAGAATGTGTTTTATTTGGCACATTTGGGGAGTAGCAGTATAAAGGAAGAAAATAAAGTTGTGATGTTTATGGTAGCTGGGTTCTCTGTCCGTTGGTAACCACTCACCACAAATAACTGCTTGCCGGTGCCCACACATGGTATTTTAAGATCCAAGCTCTTAAAAAGAAGCTCTTAAACATCAGCAATATTTAGTGCTGTACAGCCTTCTGGCCACCACATAATGACTGCAGTGTTTTTTATGAAAATGAAACTCATCACACTCTGGGCTGTGCTTTAAGACCTCACATCAATCACTCAACCCCAAGCCGTGCCTCGCACCTTCCCAATTCCCACAGCCTTGTTCTTTCCGTTACGTTTGTCTTAATGTCTCTTTTCTGCCTTCCTCCGTGCTGCCTGCTCCTTGAGGAAATGTGCTATCCCCAAAGCTGTTTGCTGAACAATCCTCTTACTGATCTGGAGGAGAGGGGGAAACCTGGTCGAGTCTGTAAGGCAGACATGGTAGGACTAGAGGGAATGGATTAAAACTAGAGCTGGGTCGATTCAGAATGGACGTTAGGAAGAAGTTCTTCACCATGAGGGTGGTGAGACACTGGTCCAGGTTGCCCAGAGAGGTGGTGGAGGCCCCATCCCTGGAAATTTTTAAGGCCAGGCTGGATGGGGCTCTGAGCAACCTGATCTAGTGGGAGGTGTCCCTCCCCATGGCAGGGATGTTGGAAGTAGATGATCTTTAAGGTCCCTTCCAACCCTGACAATTCTATGATTCTATGACATGACTAGAGCACGGTTATTGACTGTTTCTTACAATAAAAAGGGCATGGGTAGTGAAAAGATCAGGCGGCAGGTAAGATAAGTAAAGGAAAAAAACATTTCTGTCCCCCAGAAAATTAACTGCGGGACTCATTGCCACAGGATATTGCGAAGAAGAGAAATAGGAAGGATTTAAATAACGAACTAAGTGGATGAGTGAAGGCTGGATTCATCACTCGTTGTGAAACGCAATGACTCAGATGAAAGAAGCCGCTGAGAAAGCCCCCAGAAAGCTGGTAGGAGCTGTGAGGACCAGGCGTCCACTGCTATAGATGCTATCCCGCATCCGCGATGGGAAGCAGAATGGATCCAACACAGGCTCACTCTTAGGTACTTTTCAATCGTGCCACCCATAAGGAGCAAAGCAATTACAAAACATAAATACAAACTGTTACAAACTGTATAAATGCAGTTAATTTAAGGTAGGGGTTTGTTTAATTACTGATTAAATGACCCAGTTCTTTAAGTTTTTAATCTCTCAGTTTCCTCCTTTCTGCCTAATATTATCTTTCTCCTGATGTGCCATGATGAGTTTTGTTTGCATGCTCCTCAGGGCCCTGACCGTGTCTTTCTCTCTGTAGGGTTGTCTCAGGCAACTAAAAAAATACAGCAGCTTTATTCATCCGCTCTTACGTTCTCTCATTCCTTGACAACCCCATGCACTATGGCTTTCCCTTGCTTCTTAGTCTCCTCCTCTCTAAAGAGCAGACAATAAATGCAGCACAAAATCTTTCTATCAAGCGGGCAAATTGGTTGGGCCTTTCCAACATGCTTGGTCCTGGCTTAGTCCCTTGTCACAGACCCTCCTGGTGAAACCGGGGTTCAACAAACAACGGGGCCAGTGGTGAGTGTCTGAAAACGCTTCCCACCCGTCTATTTTGCTTTGAACACCTCCCACCAATTGCTTTGAACTGGGGTTTTGGCCTGGGATCACTGAATTACATGACATGGCATGAGAATATATATTGCAATCAGAACGCAAAGCTGGTCTGTGGCTGTTAGTGGCCTGTGAGGTGCCTTAGCGTCTCTTTATAGGTTGTGACTTGGGTAGTGCAGGCTGCAGTCACCTGAATGGTGTGACTGAGTGGTGTTCCCCAGGGGTCAGTACTGGGCCCAGTCCTCTTCAATATATTCATCAATGACCTGGATGAAGGGATAGAGAGCACCCTCAGCAAGTTGGCTGATGACACAAAGCTGGGGGTGGTCGCTGACCCACCGGAAGGCTGTGCCGCCATACAGAGAGACCTGGACAGGCTGGAGAGTTGGGCGGAGAGAAACCGGACGAAATGCAATAAGGGCAAGTGGAGGGTGCTGCACCTGGGGAGGAATAACCCCCTGCACCAGTACAGGTTGGGGGCTGACCTGCTGGAGAGCAGCTCAGTGGAAAGAGACCTGGGAGTCCTGGTGGACAACAGGATGACCATGAGCCAGCAATGTGCCCTTGTGGCCAAGAAGGCCAATGGCATCCTGGGGTGCATCAAGAAGAGTGTGGCCAGCAGATCGAGGGAGGTCATCCTCCCCCTCTACTCTGCCTTGGTGAGGCCACACCTGGAGTCCTGTGTCCAGTTCTGGGCTCCCCAGCTCAAGAAGGACAGGGAACTGCTGGAGAGGGTGCAGCACAGGGCTACCAAGATGATTAGGGGACTGGAACACCTCTCTTATGAAGAAAGACTGAGGGAATTGGGTCTGTTTAGTCTGGAAAAGAGACGGCTGAGGGGTGACCTAATTAATGCTTATAAATACTTAAAGGGTGGGTGTCAGGAGGATGGGGCCAGGCTCTTTTCAATGGTGCCCGGCAATAGGACAAGAGGTAATGGGTACAAACTTGAGTGTAGGAAGTTCCATCTCAACATGAGGAGGAACTTCTTTACTTTGAGGGTGGCAGAGCACTGGAACAAGCTGCCCAGAGAGGTGGTTGAGTCTCCATCTCTGGAGACATTCAAAACCCGCCTGGACGCGTTCCTGTGTAACCTGCTCTAGGTGGCCCTGCTCTGGCAGGGGGGTTGGACTAGATGATCTCCAGAGGTCCCTTCCAACCCTATGATTCTATGATTCTGTGAATGAACTTCTTGCCCTGAGATTGCAGTCCCTTCCTATCTGGGATTACGATACCACAAAGGAAAGGAAAGAAAAGATAAGCCGCTCCTCCAGAAACCTCATCTATCTGGTCCCTTCTCATCTGAGGTGCTGGCACACAAAGAGATACTGATGGGCTTTGTTTCCGTGCCTTGCTGGGGATGCCGGGCGGCTGGGTGATGCTTAGTGCTGCTAGTCACCAGATGTCCCGATGCTGCCGAGTGCGAATGCGCCCGCAGTAAACAACGGGGGACAATGGGGGCTCTAAGGAGGAGGAATGGGTTTGTACCAGGGCTAGTGACTGTACCTGAAATAACAAAGGGGCAATTCAGCTCCTTGGGACGGCGTACTGCGGGGCAGCGCGGAAAGAATGAATGAGGAAAGATTAGCAAGGCTTGGCTTGTGCGGGCTGGCACATGATAACATTATTGGCTCTGTCATTTGATGCCGGGTGAAGAATGCAGAAAGAAAGTGCTTTTAGTCAGCTAAGTTAGCATATGATGTTGGTAAGGTTATTTTCTGGTATTTTCTGCTCCGTCCGCTTTTTCTGTCCCCCGACTCATTCCTCTTCTCCTTTCATCTGGTGATATTCCCGGTTATCAGGCAGCAGCAGGACTGCGGGATTCCTAGCATAGCAGAGCCAGGGCAGGGATCGACGCACTCACAAATTCCTGGGGTGGCTTACCAGCAGTTCAGGCAGACCTCAGATGGATCAAAAACTGGGTGTCTGGCCTGGGGCATTCGTAATGGAGGGAAAAAAATAAGATCTGATGGAGTTTTGTACTCTGGGAAATCGGATAGCTGTGCTTCAGGAGGGCGAGGGCGAGCACACGTTGAGAAACCCAACATTTGGCATCTGGGCTTGAAGATGTTGGTTTGTGCTCTCCGTGACATACTTTGTAAAACAGAAATCTTAATGTAAATAGTAGCAGATAAAGGATTTTTCAAATGGCCCGTTGCCATGAAGAAAAGGAGTTGGGCAAGCAAACAAGCAAATGCAGCTGAGAGAATGAAGGTCCCATAACTCAGGGTGCATTTGTTTACTTACTTTGGCATGAGGCGCAGGTGTGAGCTCGTTCTTTGTTTCTCTCTGCAGGCTGGAAGAAAGCCCGCCTGCTCCTTGCCATGCAGGTAAAATAACTCCAGTACTGAAGAATATTCTTTAAAGCTGTGCTTTGCCACCTTTTTTTAATGAAAAGACACATGCCTTTTGGAAAAAGAAGTCCAAGGACCAGCTAAAGTTAAATAAATAAAATCTGCAGACTGTTTCGTGCAAGGTTCTAACAATGGTTTTCATTTATTCTCCTCACCTCTCCCTGAAATAAGCTAAATGTTGAATGTTCACGGATTACTCTCCTCCATTTTCCTTCCTGGCATGGATCTTTGCACATTTTCACCTCTCAGGTGTTGCAAATCCCCACGGCCCCCCTGGCCAGAGCCTGCAGACTCTCTACACACTCTCTTCTTGGTTTACATTAGTCTTTTGTATTTAAAACCTTTTAAGGATGTTTTCTTATAAATACTTTTTTGATCTTAGCCAGCTTAGACCCTTTTACTGAGACTTCAATGGTGTCTTCTCTGAGAGCACAGAGGGTTTGGGAGAGGACAAAGCGTAACAGCAGGAGTGGGGATGCGTAAGCAGAGCCCAGATAGGAGCTCCAGCTGTAGAGGAACTGGTTTTGGGGAGGACTGGGCACATCCAGCCTCAGGAGAGGGACTAGTTTAGTTTCCAGAACTAAGCCCAGCTGTGGGGAAGCCCCTCCTGGAGCGCCAGGTGGGAGGAGGTGTGCTTCCAGGGCCGTGCTGGACCACGAGAAGACTCAGACCAGCTGTATAACATCAGTAACCCCCCGGCGGGAGGGATAAAGGGGAGGAGGACTGGAAGACACTAACCTGGGTGGACTGGGAAGCGGTATCTGGTGTGTGGAGACACGGAGGTGGGAGAGAGGGGAAAAGCAGACAGCTGCTCTGTGGATGGCCCGTGTATTTGGCTAATGATGGTAATAAAACAGGATTAGCTGCTAGTCCTGGATTGACGGCCATGGCAATTGCCAGACACTCTGCTTCCCTTCTGTGAGTAAACGATGGTGGTGGCACGTGGAAATTACTTTTTAAAGCTAATTAGCTGGGTGTTAAGTCTCATCAGACAGTTAACGTTTCAGGCGAGTACAACCTGGGTGTAATTGCAGCCCCAGTAAATTCGTTTGCCCCATTAATACCTGTCACTACCCATTATTCAACTCCTCTTCAGCTGTTTGAATGCTTGTTTCAAACCAGGTTTTACATGGCTTTACTCAGTAGTTTCTGGTGCTGCCAGAAGATATCAGGAGTTTTTCAACCCAGAAGGAGATGTGTTTTCTGCCCCATGGGCTCTGTAGTGTGAAGGTAAGGGATTAGGTGGGAGACCTGCGGAAGGCAGTGAGGAGGGTGTGCTGATATGTCTTTGGTTTGATGCTACAAAATCTGAGGGAGGTTTCCAGGGCGAGGGCAAGCCCAGGTTTGAAAGGGTTGGCGTTTGGAGGACCTGGTGCAGCTCTCACAGATGTGACTAGGAGCTCCCACCAAAGCAAACAGAGCCCAAGTCACGCAGGAAACTCCTGCTCCTGTTTATACCAGCAATAGGAGAACCATAGCAGCAGGAAAACAAACTCTGGGAGAGAAGAGAGACAAAGGAGCCCCTGGGAGCGGAGCGAGAAGGAGCTGGACAGGGAGGATGGAGGGGAGAGGGGGTCACCTGCCCTGGGGCACCGGGGAAGTGCAAGAGGGGGAGTTGTCCCTGCCAGCCTGATAAGGAAAATAATAATCAGCAAAAACCTTTATTAGAGATGACTCAAACATTTTTGCCATATCTTAAATCGGATTGTTTGCTTTTACTGCTGTTGATTTTTTTTTATTTTTCTTTTTCTGGCTGTTGCGTCTCTGCTGAAATTTTTGTGGCACAGATGGCTCCCTCGTAACTTGTGTGTACCGTGTACGTCCTTTCAGGAATAATGCGCTCCTCCAGGACAGTGTTTGGTTTGGTTGTTGTTTTTTTTTTTTTTTTATTTTTAAAGTGACACCTGTTTGATGTGAATATTAATTGGAGAGAGCAATAAAGAAATGGGCTGACAGGTGAAAACCCTTCTCTTGATCTCCCTGTGCTTATCTTTAATGCTTTTAAGCTTAGAGTAGTAAAACAATTAATTAAGGCGGCATTGTTGGGTCAAATGGAGAGTGCTGGTTTGGCTCGCAGCGCTCTGCAGCTGCTGGGCTGACATGTAAGCAAGCATTTCTCCGTGGTGCGTATGTGGCACGCTGCGGTCCCGGCCACTGGGTGTAGGAGTTTATTTTGGAAACTGCTAATGGCTTTGTTTGCACATTTATTCCCTTTGCTGAGAGAGGCTGCAAACTCTTACTGTGACCTTTTCGCGTTACTGTGATAAGAAGCTGTTTTGGAGGAAAGTGGGTCTGGTGCTTTGGATGCCCAGGAGCCTCTGCAAGGGCCTTCAGCCCATCTACACAATGCTCGCTGCAGCTGGAATCTATAGGCTGGACAATATTTGCTAGGGTAAATATTTAGAATCTAGATGTAGGAATTTAGAAATAAAAAGAGGCTACTGTATATACTTATTCAAGGCACTGGACTGCTCATCTTGAGGGTCCAGTTATGAAGGCATCTCCAACCGTGCCAGGACTGCTTCAAGTTGACTTCTCCCATAGAGCAGAGGGGAAAGCGCCTTCTTCCCTGTGGAACCCTGCAAAGCTGTCAGCTGCCAATTGAAAGGGGGCTTTTGGTTTCTAAAAAGGGAAATAGCAAACCAGCCTGAAGCCGGAGCAGCAGCAGACCTCACAAAGTGTTCTTCTGTCTGCAGACCATCTCTTGAACATAGCTGCAAAAAATTAACACATAAACTTTTTAATTTTTCTATAAGAAACAAACTATAAATTGTGCTTGTTCTTTATTTTGGCACTGGAGCTGCAAACAAAGCATGTCATATTGCCGACGTAAATTAACCCCAAGCAATTAGTTCTAATTTACTTTCAAGTTTGGGTAACATTGGTTTCCATATATGTCCCCAACTTCTACTGGTAAGAAAATCTATTTACGTGAATCACAATTTATGACAGGGAAAATGGAATTATGAAGACATTTTTACTGAAAGTCCTACGTGGGTTGTTTTTTCTTCGTTAAACAAGTAGCTTGAAACTGGTCATTTCAAAAAGAAAGAGTGGTGCCTGTTGCTTTTGCCGTGTCCTTTTCAGATTGTGCGTATATAATGATATATAAAACAAGGCATATTTCCCCAGCTGCCATTCTAGAGTGAACAAAGCTTGTTTTTAGATGTCTAGCCTGGTTTGTTTGATTCGAACTGCAGTCAGAGGGATGAGTGCGTGCTTGACACTTCTTCCCCAGTAAAATGTCTAAAGCGATGCCAGCCCGGGCTCCATCGTGGGAAACGAGTAAAATCCATTCAGTACGTCCACGAACAACAACTCTTAACTTTTAATAAACTGACAAAGTATATAACCACTTTTGGCAGCATATGCTCCATTTTTCAACTTTTTGATGTTTTTTAAAAAAAATAATAGTGTAGGTTTTCTTAGATATGGAAAAATACTAGCAAAATCCATATTTGTTTTATGCAGCTGAGCCTGTTTGTCTCGCCCATGCTAAGGATTATGTGCCCTCAAACTGGGGAGGATTCTTGTCTACAGCTGTTGTGGAGAGTCACTATTGTGAAAGATGATGGAGAAAAAGTGAATAACTTTTTAAAGGAATATATAAATAATGAGAATAGAAGAGAGACCAGGAATAGTGTCTTCAGCTCAGTTCCTTGAACCCTGGAAGTACTTTAAGCACATGCCTGGGCTGATCCCTGTCAAACAAATAATGTAAACTTATCTTTAAGTTTTGTTAGCTTCAGTGGGGCTTACACAGGTGTTCAATAGTAATGTATAACAAATGCTCTGCTGAACTAGGGCTCCATGTTTGCTTTTTAAGTCATGGATAATGGTATTTGTCCAGCTTGTCCTGCTAGTTACAGGTAAAAATCACTCTCTCTGTTCAAAGTAGTATTATCCGTGCTTAAAAATGTTAAAGAAAGAGACAAAGTGTATTTCTCCCTCTTGGATTCCCTGGAGATGCCTGTCTCATTTAACCAATGGTTTGCCATCCTTCCTGGTGCTTCTCAGTGCATCAACTTGAAATATGGTACTACTTAAAAGATCTCTGACTTGCCTTCTCTTTTAAGCCGTAAGACCTTCACACCAAGGATGCTCTCAGTCCACGTTCCAGTAGGAAGTGGCATTTAGCTGAGGTTGCTGAGAAGCCAACAGCTGGCTAATGGGATCTGCCTAAAATGGGGGTAAAACTAATGTCACTTATCCTAGAAATATAAACTCTCTCTCTTGTTCGTGTCCCAGGAAATCAGTTCTACAGCTGGGAAAGCCAGTAGATACCAAAAAGCAGGGCAGCTATTTCAAGCATCTTGATGCTACTGTAGCTCAGCCAGGAGGGCTTGGCACTTTAGTGCAGAGGAACACAAGGAGCTCCCACCTGGGGCATTTACACTGTAGGCGCGCTCTTTGTTTCTTCATTCCCCACCATCAAAATGCAGAGGAGAGAAAAGGGGGATAAAGAGGGAGGAAGTCCAGTACACCCCCCAAATCCTCTGCTAGGTGATTAGCAGAACTTAAACTGTCCAACAAGAACTTAATGTGCTTTTTTGAGTGGTGGCTGGGACAGAAGATGCTATGGATTGATACCATAATGAGATGTTCATCATTTTAGATATTGTTGTACGAGCTCCAGGCATTGCTTGCGTATCTCTCTTAGTTAATGGAATTATTTATGTATCTTTAGATATGCACAAACCTTTTTTTTTTTTTTTGCCACAGCAGTTAGTTAAGCAGCCTAAAGGCCGATATAAATGGCAGATGACTAAGACCAGAAGTGGGTGTGCAGAAGTGGCTTCTACCGCACATTGTTGATGCTGGAGTCCTGCCAAGGCTCCCTCCGACAAGCTGCGCCGGACCGGCCAGAGGGATGCTCTAACTCACACCCAGAGGCTCCAAGCTCAGCCCAGGCTGATGTTGCAGGAGGCACCTTGGCTCTGCCTCTTTCCAGCAGCAGCAGGAAGCGGTTTCAGAGTTCCTCCTTCGGGTTCATTCCACCCAAAGGTGGATATTTTTTTGGTAAATAAAGAATATATGCAGCTTGCTTTACCTTGGTAAATAAAGCGTGAGCGTATGCGTAAGCTTGACGCTAGTGCAGAGTTTGTGACTTTGAGACACTGGTCTGGCAGCCGGGGGGCTACCAGCTACCACAACCTTGACAGCAGTATTAATGCTGTCAAGGCTGATGGAGCAGCACAACAGCCATAGCAGGGGTTAATGAGATCAGTGCAGAGAAAATAATAACGGACCAAAAGCAAGAAGCTTGCATATGTGTGAGATCCATTTCTAAATGAAGGAAAAAGAAGCCTTTCCACAATGACTACTCAATCCTGGCACAGCAGGAATGCGTCCTCCCAGCGCTCACCTTGGGAGAGCATCCCGGTTAGGGATCTGCCTCTCCACCACAGGGTTCTTACTTGCTTTGGGTTTTTCTAATCGCTTCCCTTCTCTGATTTCAAGTGAGCCATTTTGGCCTGGCTCTGTAATGCAAATGTCTCCGCAAGAGCACTGGTGCCATGCAGGATTTTCCGTGCACAGGCAACCTCTTGGAAGGGGACAGAGCCCTGCCAGGCTGCCGAAGGCTAAGTCCCAATGTGCCAAATAATAGGGATAATCAATAAAAACTCCAGATGTGGAGGAGTATACTGGTGGCAAAATGGCAGTGCTGGGTGATGTAATTAATGTGTGGTACTGCAGCATACGGATTTGTTGTTGTTGTGCGTACCTTTTCCCCAGATTATGGAAGAAGTTGTGTAGCTGGGAACTTCTACGAAGCAACTTTTGCATTCAAGCCTGGATCGTGAATACAAAATGTAACTGGGTTGGTTTCACTTAAGGAATGAGAACAAGATGTCACAGATCGCTGTCGTACATGCGGCAAAGGAGGGCTCTTAGTCACTGTCAGTTGTTTTTCTGGTGGCTGGCAGCTATCGCTTGAATTTTCCTAGTGAACTAGACTGAGTCCCAGATATATGGCCCCAATCAATTCGTTAAGGAGAAGAGACCGAGCTCTTCGTACATAAAGAAGGGTTGTTTCTTTTAACCACTGTAAATTCTTGTTTCCTTCGTGAAATCCCCACTTTGGGATGTCCATGGTGTCTTTAAAGCGTCTGTCTCAAAGTGTTTATATAAAGGTTCAAGGTTAGTACCTGCTAGGAGTAGTTTTCCTTAACACTTCACATCAGACAGTGTAACTAACATTTTACTCTTTATTGGTTTGCTGTCTGGGGGAAACTTTCCTAATTTATTTTTTTTCCCTGAAGATGAATCAGTTTATCCAACACAGCCATTAATATGAGGATGAAGTCTTCTGTAAACAGACTTATGTTTAATGCTCCCACTTCCAAGTGGTTCTCAGCACTGTTGCATTTCTTAAATCCTCACTGTGGACTTCCTAATAGTTTATGATGGTGTGAGGTTTTCAGTCTCTGTGTAAGAGGTGTAAGAGCAGGGAGCTACTGCCCTGCCATTTCTACTGTCAGCTCTTTGTCGGTGTTCACCGCTCCTTGAGCACAATTAATTTTTGCATAAGGCTTCTGTTTTTCTGAAAATAAACTAATACAGTTTGCGTGCACTTCCAGTCCTTTTATAGATATTTTTTTTTTTTGGGTGCATTTTGATTAAGATAGTCTGGCAAGTAAGTGTGTGACTGGCAGTGACAAACTGACCCTTGTGCCATCATTGGTTCCTGTCGGGATGTTTTCAGTAGTGGTCTGGTGGCTTTAAAGATGGAGACGAAGGAAGACAATATGGCCCCAACAAAGCTAATTGGAAAAACTCCCATAAACTTCAGCAGAATCAGGATTTAATCCCTGCTATTTTACAGTAAAGCAAAGCTACATGGGAGAGAAGCCTTTAGAAAAAAAAATCTTATTAGAGAACAGTTGTGATCTTGCATGTCAAATGTATTTAATTATAAGGATTTTTCCAGTATCTCTAGAGAATTTAGGGACATTCAGTGGGACCTTCTTTTCTACTTGGAAAATACTTTGCCCATTGTGGGCACTAGGAGAGGAAAAAATTGAAATAAGCTGTCTCCAATTGCAGTTGGAAATGTAATACAATGGGAGAGGGCTGAGACCCACGGGGAAGCCAGTGGCAGCGCTCCCATTGACCTTAATGGGAGCTGGACCACATCCCACACGGCCTCAGAGACATTTGTGGGAAAAAAAAACCCGTCTACTGTAAAACTGAAAGATGAGAACGAAGAAACGCATGAATTTCAAAACTTTGTGGCTCAAGTGGGGTCAGCGCCAAAACCCGCTGAAGCAAACACAAAGTCAACGGTCAGGCTGACTTTTTTTGACTCGGTTATGTTTGTCTGTTTGTTCTGTGGAAAACTTTGTCAGTTCGTTAGCTACTACTCTTAGAAAATACCTGTTCATCGAGCAGATGATATATGTTAGCAACATTTCTCCTTTGTATAACTGATATACTGGGTTTTGTCCAAAAACATAAGAGAGAGGTTATTTGTGCGTTCGCAGTCCTCACTAATGAAGTCCATCAGGAGCTTGTGACCTCTTTTCTCTGGCAGTTCCCCACCTGGAGGTCCTTGGTATTGTCTCCCATGGGATCAGCCAGCATGGGATGTGATGAGATCTGTGGGCAAGGGCTGGGTCACCTCGCAGCCTTGGGGGGAGGCTGGCAGAAAGGGGTCCTACAATGAGGGGGTCTCCGCTACTGCAAGGTGAGGCAGACCATGGTGGTCTACAAATGCTGCCTTCTCACTGGTTTCAAAGACAGCAGCAAAATGAGGGGGAATTTTCATTAGAGATAAAATATTTTCTGCGTTTGAAATGCAGCTGAGGAAAAGCTTAGTAGTGAAAAGGCATTTGCTTCACGTAGAGGAAAAGGAATGCCTAAAGGACTGCAAAAAGGGGGTGAAAAAGTCTTCTATGTCAACAGTTCAGGGCCAGAAAGCCCTCAAGCTGCTATTGTCTGCTTTCCATTTTGGCAACTTATGGAAAAAGATCTCCACAGGTGTCCAACGTACAAGTGTGGGCAGCGGAGAGCTGAAGATAGTATGAACACAGAGCCTAACCTGAGGTACTGGGACAAGCTTTGCTTCATGTCTCTCCAAGTGTGTTCATAGAATCATAGAATGGTTTGGGTTGGAAGGGATCTTAAAGACCATCTAGTTACCCCCCCCTGCCCTGGGCAGGGACACCTCCCACCAGCCCAGGTTGCTCCAAGCCCCGTCCAGCCTGGCCTTGAACCCCTCCAGGGATGGGGCAGCCACAGCTTCTCTGGGCAACCTGGGCCAGGGGCTCACCGCCCTCACAGCAAAGAATTTCTTCCTAATAGCTAATCTAAATGTCCCTTCTTTCGGTTTAAAATTTGATGTTAATTCTCCAAACTACATGAAACGTTTTCCAGAACTTTCAACAAAGCAAGGCTCACTCATACCAGCTTTGTAGGAAATTCGGAGGGTCCTCACCCCCAAGCAGCACTCGGGTGGGCAAAGACGGATTCAGGCACAGCAGCACGCAGGAACAGCAGAGATCCCGAGAAAAGGGTTGCTTGCGCTTTGAGAAGAACTTGCTAGAAGCCACAAGGCATCTTGGAAGGAACGGGGATCATATTTCAGCCTTGGATTCTAGGCACACGTTGTGACAGCCCGCGGCAGACATGCCAGGAACTTCATTCCGTAAATCACATTTCTTGCAAAGGAGGTCTCTGTGCTCAGTAGTAGTAGCATTTGTTTCTTCTTTTTCTTGGCTGCTTTGCTTGGAAGTAGTGTAAAGACTTAACCCTGGTGAGAAGGACCTGCAGAGAAATAATGGAGTATGTGAGAGCTCCGGCTTTTGCCTTGTTAAATGAAACTCGGTCTATATAAACACCCTTGAAAAAACCCACTGGTAATGCTGCAAACACAGGATTCAGCAGCGGGCTGTTTTCATTTAGCTTTTTGGCAGCATTTTTAACAAGACTATGTTTTTTTTGCGACATTCAAACCAGACACATCATCTTGGATGAACTATAATGGTAATAAAAGCATTGCAAATATCTCTATTTCTAACGCAGGTTTTGCTGGAAACATCTTGCTCCTAAGAGGAGAAATAGAGCCTTTGTGTACCAAGTGTAACAACTTGCTTGGAAGGAGTGTGTGTTAAAGGATGTTGCTGTCTCTACTCACACCTCAGCTTTACTCTTAGTGTTCCTCCTGTGTTCCTCAGTATCGCACCATCTTGTTATGGGTGGCTTTGACTTTCATCCAGCCACGCTGCAGAAACTTCAGAAGACAGTGACCTTACGTACCTTGCCTCTTCCCTCTGAAGTATGCGATGTGTTTAGGGTAATAGTGTTCCATATACACAAAGGCTAGCGTCTCCCCAAAGGGTTCCTTTGTAGAGAAAAGTCTGTTCAGTCGGGTGGTGAGGGTGGCCAGCGGGTCGAGGGAGGTCATCCTCCCCCTCTGCTCTGCCCTGGTGAGGCCGCATCCGGAGTGCCGTGTCCAGTTCTGGGCTCCCCGGTTCAAGAAGGGCAGGGAACTGCTGGGGAGGGGACAGCAAAGGGCTACAAAGATGATTAGGGGACTGGAACGTCTCTCTTATGAAGAAAGGCTGAGGGATCTGGGTCTCTTCAGTCTGGAAAGAAGACAATTGAGGGGGGATCTTATCAATGCTTATAAATACTTAAGGAGTGGGTGTCAGGAGGATGGGGCCAGGCTCTTTTCAGGGGTGCCCAGAGACAGGACAAGGGGTAATGGGCACAAACTTGAACATGGGAAGTTCCATCTAAACACGAGGAGGAACTTCTTCACTTTGAGGGTGGCAGAGCACGGGAACAGGCTGCCCAGAGAGGTGGTGGAGTCTCCGTTTCTGGAGATATTCAAAATCTGCCTGGACGTGTTCCTGTGCAACCTGCTCTGGGTGCCCCTGCTCTGGCAGGGGGGTTGGACTAGATGATCTCCAGAGGTCCCTTCCAACCCTACCATTCTGTGATCTCTGCTCTCAGGTAAGAAGATGCTGCAGTCTGGAGCAAGGTCCGCTTTGAACCTTTCCCAGTAAATATTTTACAAAGAAATGTACAAATGGAACTATGAGGTTCAGTGGTGATCCTAAAAAAAAAAAACGTAGAATATGGTAGTGGAGAAAACCATGAAAAGGTCTTAATTAGCAAAAGCACCCGGTGATTTGCAGAACAGATACCAGCAGCTGCAATTCAAAGTTCCTTCACCCACCAGAGATACTGAACCTCGTCGTCAGCTCTCGCAGGCCACCACCCCATGTCAGCTCTGTGTATCTACCCAGCTCCAGCCTAAGGTTAGGTAGGGATTTGCCCTCATCTGGAAAGATACTTCAGAATCTCTCTCAATAGCTAGAAACTTTTTAGCTTCCAGCTAACTTCTGTGTCTTCTACATTTTCTTGTCATTTTCAGCTGATAAGCTTGACATAAATTGTCACTGTTAATGTTGAGCAACACAACTCTATTCACCGTACTAATAAATTCAGCTTACTTTTTTATTCTGGTCTGTTCTGATCCCATCCTCCCAGAATGGACATTCCCATCTTCCTCTATTTGACAGTCCTTCCCGATCTTGTGCTATCAGCAAAATTCATCAGCGTGCTCTTATTTCCTGTGCCAAGAATATTAATGAAAATATCTAATATATTCCACCCCAAGACCAGGCTTCTGGGAGATCTCCTCTTTGAACTCCTTCCATGCTGACAGTCCCCTTTCATTTCCAGGTGACACCTCCAGCTTCCCTAACAATTTCACAGAATCACAGAATGGCAGGGGTTGGAAGGGACCTCTGGAGATCATCTAGTCCAACCTTCTGCCAAAGCAGGGTCACCCAGAGCAGGTTGCACAGAAACGCGTCCAGGCGGGGTTTGAATGTCTCCAGAGACTCCACAGCCTCTCTGAGGGTGGCAGAGCGCTGGCACAGGCTTCCCAAAGTGAAGAAGTTCCTCCTCATGTTGAGGTGGAACTTCCTATGCTCAAGTTTGTGCCCGTTACCTCTTGTCCTGTCTCTGGGCACCACTGAAAAGAGCCTGGCCCCATCCTCCTGACACCCACCCTTTAAGTATTTATAAGCGTTGATAAGATGCCTCTGTGGTGAAAGAGTTGTCAGAAATGCTGGACTCTACCCATTCTTCTGCCCAAAATCTGGGTGAAGCCCCCCAAGACCTGGGGTGAGACTGATGGCTTGCTGTGCTCCAACACACTCCTCCATCCCTGGTACCTCATGCCCCGGCTCCCCCCTAGTTACTAATGGTGGGTCACCAGACTTAAAATGGTCAAGGGTTTGATTTGTGTTTCAATTATTTTGCTATACAAAATACTGTAGGGATGTCAAGAAGCCCTAAAAAGTCATAATTTCCATGATGAGTATTCTTTTAGTATAGAAATGAGAAAAATAACCAACTGTTGACTCTAGAGGCTATACCTAAAAAAAAATTGAAGGCAGTCTGGAAGCAGGTAAAGGAGGGAGTGAATGGGGAGATGACTTAGGTGAGCTAAGCTCTGCAACGCTGCTGCGTTTTATAGCCTCCTGAGGTGGCTGAAATATGCCGTAAGCCTCTTCCACCCTTTGACACGCAAGAAACAGTCTCTCACTCTGTAGCGCAAGGCCAAGAAGAACATCTTTTTAAAATAAAGATGATCGGAAAATGCAGAACTCTTGAAGCTGGAGCTGTCTTGGAGCCAAAACACATTTGTTTGTTACCAGCCTCAGTACTGCAGAGTTGAGTGTGAAAATAAATTGCTTCTTCCACAAAAATGTTGGGTTTATAAGAATCATAGGTAACGGGATTTTTATCACCAAGAGCCCTCCAATACCTCCTTGATTAAAACCCAGGCTTGCTGTCTATGATGGTATGTCACCAAACAGCTGCTTGTTACCAACGCAGCTTTTTTCCTTGAAAATGTGGCACCTGTACAGAGGAGCATCCCATGCTTTGGAGCAGAGCTTCCCTCCAAGGATGCCAACGGTGCCATGCTCTCTGTGCCCCAGCAGCTGCAAATGCGACCACCGTTGACCATAGCAGAAATCATCACCTCCAAACTCATCCCACGTAGAAAACGGGAGACCTTGCCATGCCCAAAGCTGCGTGTTTACTGCTCACCTCTGTCCTCCTTCACCCAGCAAAGTGAACAGCTCTCAAACACCAATGAATCACTGCACGTTGAAGGATATTTGAGCGTCACAGCCTGAGGAAGGTGTACGAGGGCAGTACTAGTGTTGTGCTGGTCATTATTTTACCCAACGTGGGCTACCATCAGGCATGCAGTGAGTTAACTTTGTGCTATGTTATTGCTTGGAGTTAGGAGTCAGGCTCTTTGCATGAGCCCTGCCCACGCAGCGGGCAGAACTGTCAAGCTGCAACACGCCGGAGACACGGGGACACACCTATTGGAACGGTGCTTCGCCTCCCCCTTCGCCTTTCCTTGCTTTAGCCTCCGAAAGTTGAATGGAAAATAACAATCAGGTACTGTGTTGTTTATTTTGAAATTTTCCGTGCCAAACACAATAAACATTCCCTGTGCTGTGAGGTGCAGACGGTCACAGAAACAGCCTACCTGCGGTGCGTTTTCCTGCTGACTTGTGGCTGTGCACGGCTGTGGCTTTTTGCACTTTGGGCTTGTGGTGACAGCAGCAGCCACAGCCCTGTGAATGCTGCGCTGGGGTGCTTCAGTTTTGTGTTGATATTACGGTTTAACGATGTTTGATGCAGTATGGTCTATTGTAACACGGGAGATGGGATGGGAGGCTGTCAGGGAGGTGCCCGTGTCCTCCTGCGTGAGCTGTGGTGGTCTCAGCACATCACTGGGGGCCAGGAACTGCTGAGACAGAGCACCAGCCCAAAAGGAATGGCTGTTGGCACTGCTCTGGGTCTGCTTCCATAAGCCATTTGCTGCGAATCGTCTCTCTTCTCTGGTCCGTTGGGGTATTTAATTGAAAAAGAAAATTGTTACAGTAGGGCTACAGCTGTGCAACCCTAGGCTTTGCAGAGGCAGAGGGACAGTATCGCAGCGTACGAGGGTAACCTTTAAGAATCAGGACTAAGAAAGGCATTGAGGTGCTGGACCGTGTCCAGAGAAGGGGAATGGAGCTGGTGAGGGGTCTGGAGAACAAGTCTCATGAGGAGCAGCTGAGGGAGCTGGGGTTGTTCAGCCTGGAGAAAAGGAGGCCGAGGGGAGACCTTCTCGCTCTCTACAACTGCCTGAAAGGAGGGTGTAGCCGGGGGGGNCTCTACAGCTCCCTGAAAGGAGGGGGTAGCGGGGGGGGGTCGGTCTCTTCTCCCAAGGAACAGGAGATAGGACAAGGGGAAACAGCCTCAAGTTATGCCTGGGCAGTTTTAAATTGGATATTAGGAAAAATTTTTACACTGAAAGGGTTACCAAGCGCTGGAACAGGCTGCCCAGGGAAGTGGTGGAATCATCATCCCTGGAGGTATTTAAAAGCCGGGAAGACGTAGCGCTTAGTGATATGGTTTAGTGGTGGTTTCTGTCAGGGTTAGGTTGATGGTTGGACTCAATGATGTTAAAAGTCCCTTCCAACCTAGGAAATTCTATGATTCTATGGCTGTACAAGGAGCACTTGGTGGTGGGAACAAGCCCCCCATGAGCACTGCCCTGTGTGGCATGTGTGCCCAGGGTCAGGGGTGGCCGGGGCTGTCTCTGGCCGTGGGATGGTGCCCTTGGCTGGAGCGTGGGGACCAGGGAGGGAAGCGGGGAGCAGGAGTGACATGTGGCTCCGCAGGTTCTCTCCCACCTGGAGCCGCCAGCAAACCTGGGATGTGCTGTCCCTGCTGTCGGTCATACAGTGCACACTGGGAGCATCCTCCCGCCACACTGACCATGCTTTATTTTTTTTTTAGATGTTAAATTGGTCTAAATAAAAGATTGGATAACCAACTTTAATTTAGGTTACTCAGGAAATTCCTGTACAGTAAACTTACACTGAGTTTACTGGCCATTCTGTGCGAACTCTCTCCGATGGTATGTGCGTCACCCCACGCTTCTCTGCGTGGACAAACCATTAGCGCAAGGGTACTGGTGTGGGGAAAGGGCTCTTTAATGAAGCAAAGTTATAATGAGGTTCTGTGGCTGAAAGCTGAAGCTGAAGAATTCAGACCAGTAATAAGGTGTGCATTCTTGGCCACTGGAGAATTTAATATCTGAAACAATTTGCCTAGGGACATGATGAATTCCCTCTTTGAAAACTTAAATTAAGATGGGGTTATTTTTTTCTAAACAATCTGGTTCAACCAGAAGTTATGGTCTTGATGCTGGAGGTACTGGGAGCAAGTATACGACCCAGGCGATGCAAGAGATCAGACCAGACCCTGCAAGTCTCCACTTGGGGGAAATAAAATGTTTTGAATGTTATATTAAAGCATTGCTTACCTTCTTGTTTTGAATCTTAACTCAACCTCCCCTGCATGAAGAAATGGGGAAAAAGTGAGAACAAATGACATTTTCTGAATGGTTTGTTCTGTGATGTATTTTTATTTTTTTTTATCTGTTCTTCCTATAATTTCTCCCTGATGTTAAATGTGCTTGACCTAAAAGGAATCAGATCATCTCTGTAGAGCTTCCTGGTATCTTTTCTTTTCCTGGGGAAGCAGTTACTGCCTGCCTGCTAGAATACCGGCAATGAGGGATAATTCGCCAGGAAACATCCCAGGCCAAGTAATGAACTGCACAGTACAGCAGCCCTCTTTCTACTCATTTTCCTGCAAAAACAATCCCTGGGCTTAAATATTTAAGGAATGCAAAATAAAGTGGTGGTAGTGACTGCGAGCTATTAAGTATATTTTTCTGCTCTTCCCGTAGTATACCGCTGCGTAGCGGGGAGTTTTACAAAAGCCCCTGTGTCTGGCAGGGCATAGATGTCTCTGGCTGGAGCAGGACCTCTGCTTCTCCTCCTGGTCCCTTGTAGAGGAGCTATAGCTGCAACGCAGTGACATCCAAACCATTTCTACCTGCCCGATGATCCCCAAATTCCCTGCAGATGATCTGCGATGAGCATGGGCATGGGAATATTTGCTACAGCACTGGAAACACCTTGGCTGACAGGAGCTAACAAGGCTGTTACTACAGCTGTGCTGGACAGTTAGTAACAGGTTTTTGATGAGAAGGAAGAAAAAGGCAAGTGAGAAGAGGATCTTTGTTTGATACAATCCTATAGAACCCAACAGTACCCTACATACTCTCAGCATTGTATAGATCTTCCAGTTAAATCTGTTAATGATGATCTAGAATAATCCTTGTGCTTATTTCGGCTGTTTCTATACAAGAGCCCAGAACAAAAAGGAAAAGAAAGGTCTATATACGAGGTCTACTTGAGTTTTCTCTGTCGCTAATGGTGGTGGTGAATGAGTGTGTACAGGGAGTGCCAAACTTAATTGTGCTGGATGTGAATAATGAGTCTTCTCTTAATACTCTGGAATTAGTAGGTAAACAATAACGTGCTTTTGGGGGAAATCAATGCAGTGATTCCAGTATTTCCCGTGATTTTACATTTAAATTTATTTGGTCGGCTGGTTTGATTAGCCCTCAGACTGTGTCCCCACAACTACATCAGTCAGACTCCCTCTCTTGTGCTTTAGGAAATCATTTAATAAATGTTACTAGTTATTTTAACTTATTATTTTACTGTGAACAGAGCAGGGCTAGAGGAGAACTGAATTGCCAATTTACTTCATGTGAAGATCTTGTGAAAAGCAGGTAATGTCCAAGGGATAAAATACTGGAAAATGATTCTTTGATTTGTTCCCTGCTCAAGCCAGAATCCGTCTTTTTGCCAATGCTAAACTATTCTTCATTGTGTATAATGCAGCTTCACAACTTTTTATTACTTTTTTGAGCTTATTGCCCAGTAGCTACTGAAACTAACAGGAAAAAATCATGCTCTCATTTCAAAAATGACACACTCTGGGGGAAAAAAATATATTACCGAAAAGAGTTTTCATTTTTAAAGGGAAATGAACACTTCACTGAAGAGTGTCTTGGGGAAAAGTGTATGTGTTTATCTCCCTATGTTAACTGAAAATAAACAGAGAGAAGGATTTTTCCTTACAGAAGTTCCCTTTACTGGCGGTGAGGTGTGGACCTGAAAAGCTCTGCTGGGTTGTGATCCGGGGCTGGCGCTCAGGGCTGGCAACTGGGAAAGCTCTTATGTTCTTCTGCCCTCATGGCTTTCATCAGCAGAGACGTGCAGGGTGGCATTTTAAGGCTGTATCTCGCCAGAAGACTGTGTACCAAGTTGGGAAGAATATCCTCTAGACAGGCAAGGCGTTGAGATTTATATAAGGAATTTCAAAGCATGCAAATTGAGAACTATGGGTAGGTAATTTTTGCTGAGTAGATGTTTCTTTATTGGCCCGAGACACACACTGCATTTTAAAATGCTTCATGCTGTTTGGCCAGTAAGTTATTTAATGGAACAAACAGTTAATCTTCAGTGTCCTAGCCTTGACTCTGGCTCTGCTCTTCCAGCTCGTACTTACTCTGGAGCAAATGTTTCTGCTGACAAATTCACAGTGATTTTTTCATGCTGTTGGTGTGGTCTGGCACATTTCTTTAAGGGAAACAAATCTTGATATCAAAAGGGAAATGTTCACCTATGGAGAAACTGAATGGAGTCTGGCTATTTGAGTGTACCCTCTACGAGATGAAGAAACTCATCCTTATGTTTAAATCTGGAAAGATTTTATTGACTTCAAACAGAAAGAAAAAATATCTTGTTAGCAAGAACGAAAGCATACTGTAAGCTCCTGACAAATATGTAAAAGCCTGTATATTTGTATTCTTTCACAGTGCAGAGCTGGAACCAAACAATGACGAAAGACCATCACTACACTTCCAGTAGATGAGGCACAAGTGCAATGGCCAGAAGCCCTGATCATTGACGTATTAGATGGTATTGCCAACTAGCTGCTTATACCTTCTTTTTTTTTTTTTTTTGATGTTATTGTAAGATGTAGAGAGACTGGCATGCTGGATACGTGCAAACACTGTGTAAGAGACTGCCCCATCTCAACTGAGTTTATAGTGTCCCAAGGACAGACAGCAACAGAGCTGGCACTAGATCCCAAGTCATGTCCAGACATTTTTGACATAAGCATACAAATATTTCTTCCTCCTGCTGTTCTTCTGATTAAAGGATTTCCTATTTCAGGTTTTAGTCCAGCAGGTGGTAAAATATCCATGTTTTCATAGAATGTGTTGGGTTGGAAGGGACCTCTAAAGGTCAACAGGTCCAACCCCCCTGCAGTAAGCAGGGACATCCCCAACTAGATGAGATTGCTCAGAGCCTCATCAAGCCTGGCCTTGAATGTCTCCAGGGATGGGGCCTCCACCACCTCTCTGGGCAGCTTGTGCCAGTGTCTCACCACCCTCAGTGTAAAGAGCTTCTTCCTAATATCTCATCTAACCCTGCCCTGCTCTAGTTTAAACCCATTGCCCCTCGTCCTGTCACTACATCCCCTTGCAAACAGCCCCTCCCCAGCTTTCTTATAGGCTCCCTTCAGGCACTGGAAGGCCGCTATAAGGTCTCCCCGGAGCCTTCTCTTCTCCAGGCTGAACAACCCCAACTCTCTCAGCCTGTCCTCATAGGAGAGGTGCTCCAGCCCTCGGATCATCTTCATGGCCCTCCTCTGGACCCGTTCCAACAGGTCCATGTCCTTCTTGTGCTGTTTTAACTAGCCAGGAGTGCTGACATGGGAAGCATGGTCATCAGATGGGTTATGAGGTGTGACCCTCGTGGGAGGTGGGTTCCCCCGTGCCTAAGATCTCATCACACACAACCAGTATCGGTGTTGCTGCTGTTATCTATGATACTGTAGGAGTGGAGGGAGCCGTGGCTCCGAGATGCCCCCCAGCAATAGGGTCCACCCCATAATAAATTGATAGGCGCAGACATAACCGAGTGTGTACGACTGAGCCTTCCCCCGGCACGATGGTACGCTGAATGGAAAACTGATCTCAGGGAGATTAGTTGTATGAAAGCGATACCCAGCCCTCACACGGAAATAATTTCCATTGCTTATCTGCAAGCCCCTCTGCAGTGTGGGTGAACTGAAGTCAAATATTACACTTTAAAAGACAATTACGTGTCCTTCACTTCCTCGAGCCCCTCAAAAGCCAAATAGTGCTATCTAATCTAAACCACCCCAGCTCTTCTCCATCCCCTCAGACACATGCTGTGCATTACATTTCTGCAGGAATTCATTGCAGTCTGGTTCAGCAATCCCTTTGAAGTCCTTGGGAGCTTATCTGTACTCCAGTGAGCAAGGGTGTGTCTCCCGGACAGCTTGCAGGCGACCCTAAAGCAGAAATTTATCCCAGCGGCCACAGGTGCCTCTCCGGGGATTTTTATTTTTGTTTTTCTGAGTCTTGAGAAATCTCCAGAATTCACCCCAGAATAAAGGGCTGCATCCTGAGGCTCTCACTTGGCCTGAGGTGCCGCTGAGTGCGAGTGGGGATGTAGCGTGGGAACACGTCACAGTGTCTTGTGGGCATGGTCCACGAGAGCTTAAAAAAAAAAAAAAATAGCTTCAAGAAAGCACTGAAAATGGTCGTGGCTGCCTTTCAGTACAACCGAGCAGGTAGAAACAAAGTGGAGCTGGCAAGAGGCTGGCTCCCCACCAAACTCCGTCAAATTCTGGCATTTCAGAGCACCGTGACCCCCCAGGTGCACCCACCAGCATTGTCCTTTCCCTGCCCAGCTCATCTCCCAGGGTGTCCGGACCCCGCTTCCCCTGCCCCTTCCCCCAGGGTCCCACCATTCCCACCCCTTCTCTGGTAACCACAAATACCTTCCCTAAAAAAGCTGGAAAATGGTTTTACTGCCACAGGAAAGAAAAAAAAAAAAAAAAAAGTCTGACATTAATCCTGAGATGGAAATGGCTGAGCAAGTATTTATGTTGATTTAAGGCTGTTCTTGTTACATTCTTGAAACTACTGAGGTTATCTCGTAATCCATCTGAATTGCAGCTTGCGGCATTTTGAGCTAATTTTCAATTGCGCGGCATTTAACTATTCTTTACCTCCTTCTGCTTCCCAGTATATGTGGAAAAAAACGTACAGGAGGTTTTGGAACCCCTAACCTATGGCCTCTGAGGCATCTCTGCATCAGAAAAGGGAGACGGAGCATTCCTTGAGAAGAGAAATTTGGGGGGCTGATGAGACTCTTGACTCTGCTGGAAGGCAACAGTTTTACGGTGCTGGGTTTTGGCTGGAGGAGGGTCCAGCCGAGCAGCACTCCTTCTGTTTATTTTCTGAATGTTTTGAGTGAATGCACGTCTCCGTAGATGTTTAGAGAGCGGCAGCGCTGGAGATGAGGTTTATTTATTCGTGAGATACGTATCATGCAAACAGCTGTGAACTGCTTCTCCTCACTGCTCTGTTGATGCAATTCAGCTCCCACCCCGGCAGACCACCCGATCCGGCTGTGAGAGGCAGCGCAGCCTCCCAGGAACGGAGGTCGGCATCGCCTGGAGGCTGCTGCCTCTTCTCCAGCACGTATCATACTGGTGCGCTCACCAGCTCCTGGAGCCGGAGCTCTGTGCAGCAGGCTGAAAAGTGGAGGAAAAGCTGGACGTGAGCCGGCAACGTGTGTTCACAGCTCAGAAGGCCAAGCACACCCTGGGCTGCATCCCCAGCAGTGTGGCCAGCAAGGTGTGGGGGGGGATTCTGCCCCTCTGCTCTTCTCTGCCGAGACCCCACCTGGAGTGCTGCCTCCAGCTCTGGGGCCACCAACGTCAGAAGGACATGGACCTGTTGGAGCAAGTCCAGAGGAGGCTATGAAGATGATCCAAAGGCTGGAGCCCCTCTGCTGTGACGACAGGCTGAGAGAGTTGGGGTTGTTCAGCCTGGAGAAGAGAAGGCTCCGGGGAGACCTTACTGCAGCCTTCTGGTACCTAAAGGGTGCTTGTAAGAAAGACGGGACAGACTTTCTAACACGGCCTGTTGAAATAGGAAAAGGGGTAATGGTTTTAAACTAAAAGAGGGCAGATTTAGACTAGGTATAATGAAGAATTTTTTTATGCTGAGGGTGGCAAAACCATGGCCCAGGTTGCCCAGAGAGGTAGTCGATGCTCCATCCCTGGAAACATTCAAGGTCAGGTTGGACGGGGCTCTGAGCAACCTCATCTAGTTGAAGATGTCCCTGCTCATGGCAGGGAGGTTGGACTAGATGGTCTTTAAAGGTCCCTCCCAACCCAAACCATTCTATGATTTTATGATTCTAACATGGACACACGGATTTTGGAAGAGTTTTTTTCCTCTGGTGAAGTTAACTTCCTTCTCCCACCATTCTCTCTATTAAGAGAAGAGCTCCAAATGGGTGACAGATTTGTCAGACTTTTGGATGCAAGGCACAAAGAGGAATATCCTCCTGGGCCCACTTGGGGATCTTCTCAGCATCCAAGAAAAGGAAGCCTCAGTACTAAACCCTGTATGTGACATACCCAAGGACCAGACAGATTTTCCTGGAGGGCAAAGCAACCAGATATCTCTAACCAGACAGAAACACAGCATGATTTTTCCTCCGGGATCTTTTGCAAATCATTTCCTGAGGAAGGTGGGGTTAACCCCGTGATTTTTCACATCCATCTGGAGAATGCCCCTGGTCTGCTCCTTACACCCAAACCACCAGGAACCCAGGTATCTCGGGCAGGCCAGGGTATGTGCAGAGAAATCCTGTATTTCCACATCGTGTCCTGGCTTCATGACAATTTTATGGGAGCACCAGATGAGTGCCTGCCTTCCCTCCTTCAGCTGCTTTTCCTTTTCCCCCCTTCTTCTGCCTCTCCCCAAACCAGGGGAGCCCCTGACCCCTGGACTCCCCACCACGGAGGAGACCGAGCTGTAGAGCTATCGCTTGGAGTCACCCCTGCCTGTTTGTTTGTGGAGATGGGGTTAAACAGTGTGTTATTTCTTATCCGTAAATAATGTTTTTCCTGTTGAGCACAATTACAAATGCAGCTCCTTTGCTTTTAGCTCAATTTTTCACCGCTTGCTTCCTCCCACCCCAACTCCCTCCTGGTTGTGCGCTGGAGATCACAGTAGTTTCTGTTTAAAATGTTTCAGCTTCTCTGTTTTCCAGAATTTAATTGGGAGCCTGTTGCTACATGCTGAGCAGGGTGGGACTGACGATTCCTTCCCCCTCCTCCCCGCCTCAGAAAGTAGATTGCTGAATGTAAGGCTTCAGGGAATAAAATTTACAGCAGAGAAATTGCCTTGTATGTTTTTACCGTAGAGCTACCTCACTGGCCAACACGGGATTTCACCCTTTGCATGCCGTGAAAAGCTCGTATTAGTGCTAACGCTTTCTGTAACCGAGCTTTCAACATTTCTCCAGTTCCTGACTCCTTACTACACTTTTTTCTAGTCCTCTGTGGCGAAAATGAAACTCGTTGCTTTCAGATTCGTTGCTGAATTGCTCTTATTTGCATGTAATGAGGCCGAATATGCCAGTAGAAATCAGAGCCTTGTGTAAAAAGCTTCTTTTGGGAGATTTATCATCTGTCACTGATCATCACTCTGGCCCTTTTCAAAGGATGTGCAGCATTTTGGGACCCATCCAGCCCGGGGAGGTGGGGAGAGGAGGTGGCTTGTAGGAGGCCATCTCTTGCGAAGGGGACACCCGTGGGGACGGGGTCCTGCAGGTCCCCAGCCAGGAACCAGCGGCTGCCCGTCTGCGCCCAGGGCGAGGAGCGATAACGGTTGGACTTGACGATCTTAGAGGTCTCTTCCAACCAAAGCTATGATTCTATGACGGGGACAACAAGGCAGGCCACCGCCGTCCTCCCGCACACGCCGCTTCCTCGCAGAAAGCATCGTGGGGGATCTGCTGGGATGTTTTGCTTTTTTTCTTTTTTTTTTTTGGCCTGTGTTCATGCTTTTAGGACCTGATCTTCCCAAACAGCCGAGGGCTGGGGCCAGGAAGCAACTACTCCTTGTTGTGCGCAGCCAGCTGGACGGCAGCGCCGAGCAAGGTCCCCGAGCGCTCTGTGCTCACTCAACACTTCGTGGCCGAGGGGAACGCGTGCGCTGCAAGGTGGGATGAGCAGTGTGCCGGCCTCACCGGCATCTGGACATCGATATGCGATTTGGGACCCAGACATTACCTTTCCACGGCAGGATGCGACTGAGAGTCGGTTCTCCGTGCTGTTTTCTCAGTTTCCAAGCTTTTGTGCAGCTTGCTCCCAGCCTTTGTGGTCACGATTATTTCAGACTGAACGAGCAACAACTCTAAGACCTTATAAACCTTGTTTATAACATTCCTCTGGCCCCCAAACTCTCATGTTACCTGCTCATCAAATGCAGGGTGGCCAGATAATCAAGTCCTGTTGGCTCTACAAGGGTGTCCTTGGCAAATTAAGGGAGCACTACCTCTAGCTGACATTAACAACTAGCAAAAGCCTGTCTGCACATCCGCACAGACCCGTTGTATTCCTCCCACTAGAGGACGGTAGCTGGTGCGCGCAGCCATCAGCAGCATTTTACAACAGAAGCAAGAATAAAACAGCTCTACCCTTCCTGTAGAAACATGTTCCTTTCTAGTGGTTTTCACATAATGAATCCCAGTGAATATTTAACTAAGTCTCCCCCGTAATCAAGTTTCTGGCCTCCTTACTTGTATCCACAATGTAAAACATTTCCTGATCCGTGGCGTTCAGCAGCCCTGGGAGTCTCCGGCAGTATCTGTTTCTCTGCTCAGTTGACATCGGAAGAGACGCACGATTTTTATTCCATTTTTCTCATCCAGCAATCACCAGTACAACCTTTGCTATCCTTTAAGAGACGGAAAGGACCTCAACCTGGCCATCTAAATCAAAAGCGGCCCTGAAATATTGTTGTATATTCATACATGTATGCATATTCATTGCCATGTGTATGAATATTCAGTAATGCAAGTCTAGGTTTCATGCAAACTGTGCTTCCCTGTAACCCTCCCTTTGAAACACAAAAGAATGAAAGAGAAAAGTATGTTTCTGGGTCTGTGTGAGCAGGGAAAGAGGATGGTTTGGGTCTGTGTGGTGACTTGGGGAACCTTTCTATGATAAAACCTAAGACTTATCAAGCATTGGAACAGGGTGCCCAGGGGAGTGGGGGAGTCACCGTCCCTGGAGGTATTTAAAAGATGCGTATATGTGGCACTTGGGGACACGGTTTAGTGGTGGACTTTCAGTGTTAGGCTTATGGTTGGATTTGATGATCTTAAAAGTCTTTTCCAACCTAAATTATTCTATGATTACATGATTCTGTGACTTTCGTTTAAGGAACTCCGCATGCCTCTATCAAGTAGCAAATCCCTATTTGTGTTTGGGCTTTACCTGCCTGACCTTTTTATCCCCTTTTTGGACTGCAGCTTGTGAACGCGGTGACAGAGTTAACAAACAAGGGCTGCTAAACCTCCATGCACCTCTGTTTACGTGGAGGCTTTCTTGGACAGGTCACTGGCTTCTCTCCAAGGCAATCCAGTTTCTCAAGTGAAATTGTGGGCACCTTAATCACCTGGCAGAGTGGAGGAGGAGGAGGAGGTCATCTTACAGTGGGGACCGGAGCTGATAAACGACATGGCTTTCACTGAGAGAGAGACTCAGGAAGAAGCAAATTCCTGTGAAAACTATGGTAGGAGATAGAGAAATGAAATTATGTGCAAAGGATGGGGAGAGAAGAAAGGTTATGAGCTGCTTGGGGAATGCTGACTTAAAGACATTTGAGGGATGAGAAGAATGAGGCAGGGAAATGGTCAGAGGCATTTAGTGCTTCATTACCCAGGCTTGTGGAAAGTAAAAAAAGACATTCATTTCATCGTATTTTTTTTTAAAGTGCTACAGAGCGACTGTGCCTGTTTGTGTCTGCAGCTGGGCCTCTGAAAGCGTGAACCGGGAACGCGGATATTGGCACCGCGGCGAAGGATGTGGGAAGGGGAAGGGGTCTGCAGGGATTCGGTGGTGTGGGGCGGCTGGCTTACAGCACTCTGCCCAGAAAGAACACTGGGGGGCCCTGCCATACAGCTTTCTGCCCCTTTCAGGGTTTCAACTGTACCCTGAACCCCGGTGTAAGCCCGACTTCACACCTTCCGCTCCGAGGTTGTGCCTGGAAGCCAGAGCACGCTTGCTGAACCCTGTGGTGTCACCAGGGAAAAATCCCATCTGATGTAACGTTGCATGGGGAGCTGCCACAACCACCAGTTGGTCTAGTTAGACAGCAGAGCTTCAGCAAAAGAAACCAGCGTGTATCGATCAACTGGAAACAGAAATGAGAAGTGCGTGGGCCAACAAGCCAAATATATCCAAGATCTGTAACAGAAAGACAAATTGTCTTTGCAGCCTTTGTCTTCTCATTTTTATAACTCTGGCTCTGTCTTGCTGTGCCCTGCTCAGCGCTGAAAAGGGGTTTATTCACATGGTTTCTCTGAGGCCTGCGTTAGGGGAGCTCGCTGTTAGAAGATATTCTCCACTGGATGCTGCTTTCCACTCGTTTAGAAAAGATACTGCTCCCCAAGAGCCAGAGGTGCTCTACCAGGACAGCGTGTGACAAATTCTTTATGAGAGAATACATAATAAATTGAGGATTTTCTTTTATTTTGATTATTTAGTATTCAATATTTGCATTGTGGAAGTGCCCGGAGGTTCCAGCTGAGATCAGCGTCCTATTGTTCTAAGCCATGCATCAAAACACGGTCAGAGATGAGGAGCTTACCATCTAAATAGATGAACTGGATAAAGGGTGGGAGACAGGAAGCATCTATTATTCTCATTTCATAGCTGGAGACCTTGGACACAGACAAATTAAGTGCCTTTCCCAGGACTGCGTAGGAAAGGCGATGTAGAAGGGCAGAAAGCATCGAATGTCCAATATCCCAGTGTAATGCCCCGCTCATAACACACCACGTTTCCTGTTTAAATACATCCTGCAACAGTGTAATCATAACAACAAATATCTTTTCCTTAAGATGGAGAAAATGAGAGGAGGACCCGAAAGGTTACATGGCTACAAGGCATAACAGTCTGGGGGGAGCGTTGATACTCAAAATGCCATTGCAAGGCATTGACGCCACAGTAGTGAAAATAATCTCTTTTTTTTTTCCAACTGCTTGGCCTTACTGCCTGAAGAAGCATCTCCCCGAAGATTCTGCTGTGCATAATGCAGAGAGAGATAAAAAAATGATAGGCAAAAGTAACTAATTTGCCACATTCTGTAGCTTAACCAAAATGCGGGTTTTTTTGCTGATAAACACCCAGTAAAACTATCCCTTTATGGGCTGGGAACTGCCCCCCCCCCCCCTTTCCTGTATACATTTTGCTGCGAAAGACCTTAGTAGGCCATCTGCTTCACACTTTTATGGGTAATTATTGGATCCACTGGCATTAAAATAAAGACATTCTTATCTCAGTTTTCCAGTTTAGCAGCATCTTGAAGTAATACATGGAGGGGACTAGTCATGGAAGTCTCTCAGTGGCAGTTTATACTTTAGAAAGGGTTCGCCTTTGTATGAACACGAAGTGACTTTCCCCTAAGACACTGACAAATACACGGAGCGACTTTGCCTATCGTTGAAAAGGAAAAGATTTTCAGAAGTGGGTTCTTATGATTTGCTTCTTTGGCACCCTAAAAAAAAAAGTTCAAAGCTGCCAGGAAAGGGAGCCATAAATACTTTGGAAACCAGGTAAACATTTTAGCTGCCAGAGCTTAGGTTTAGTCACTTAGCTTTAGAAGAACTTTTGAAAGAAAAAAAAAAATCTTGGACAAGTATTTAATTGTATCCAGCATGGTCAAGCAAAGATTTTGGACAGGACAGCTGGAATAACAGGGAAGAAGTGTTGCTTCCCATTGTTTTCATGGAGAAGGTAAACCCTCAGTGATGTGCGTGGCCGAATTAGGATGAAGAGGATCTCTCCCCATAGTTCTCTAAAACTTTAATGTGTGGGTTTTCTTATTTTCTTTTAAGTCTTTCAGTTTTCTGCATTATATTCCTCTTTTCATCAGGTAGAAAGGTGCCACATTAGCAGGTGCAGCACCTGGAGAATAGCGGAGTACTGGAGAATTTGCTGGGCTCAGGCACCCGTGGCCTCCCTCGCCATCTGCCCGCAATGTGGCCGGGGCTGGGGCTGGCTCCTCGCTGGGCTCCCGTGGAGGAGCCGGGTTCCGCGGGGCCCTGGCTGTGCTCCTGTCTCCTGCACTAGAAAGAAATGTCAGAGGCCCTGTAAGGATTAGAACTGAGGAGCGCTCAGACACTCTGTGTTAGGTTTTTTTTTCTAAGGTGACTTTTCCCACATTACTCGGAGGGACTGGTTGCCTGTCTCATCTCCCCTCCCCGCAGACACACGCTCTGGGTCTCCTGCTTAACCTTCTACCTTCACCCCTAAAAGCCCTTGAGCTGGGTTCTTGCACGTCTAGCCCAGGAGCAACCTAAAGTCAGGCACATCTTCCCCTTCCCCTGACAGGTAAAAGAGATGCCAGGTGGAAATTAATTAATCTCTTCACCTCTTTGGCTGAGCCCAGCTGTGCCTTCCCTGCAGCTGGAGCCCCTGGCTTCCACCCTGCGCCTGTTGAACATTAACTGTATCCCTGCCTGCGTGCCGAGAAGGGGACCAGGGTCCAGCTGACAGCGGTGACAAAGAGCTGGCAGGGCTGAAAGATTCAATTTAACTTTCTTTCTCCTCCTCCCCCCCCCCGCCTCCCGCTCCCATATGGGAGGGGGGACAGCGCTGCTCCTGCTTTTGAAACTTGCGGCGCAAAGGAGCATTGGTGTCCTCATTTTCCTTCCTCCCTATTGATGTATCATTGCCAGGATGAAAAAGGACGTCTCAAGAGCTTTTGAAAAAATGGGTGACTACTCAAGACATTTTATAAAGGAGGAAGAATGGGAAAGAAAATAGGACTCGGTAGGGGGTAGAAGGAGCCTGAATGTGTGCCTTGTCTGTCTATTCTTTCGCTTGAAACCTGGAGCTGTTGTTCCTATTTCAGTTCAAACTGTCACCTTTAGTTCATGATGGCTTTACTGCCCTTGCTCCTGAACCTCAACAGATTGGGGCTTATTTACCTATTCACACTCCGCTGTGGAACCTCATTAATAGGCTTATTAGCCACACCATTCACGTGCAGGAGGGCTCACAGAAAAGATCCCAGCCACTTTGAGAGGAGGAGGAAAAAACTGTAAAGAGATTATGCTCTCATTCAGCAGCCTAACTGCTATGAAAGGCTCCCTGGGCCCACTGAGATCTCTTGAAGCCTAAATATGATGACAGAATTGATCCCCCCCCCCCATCCCCTCCCTTTTAATTCCAAACATGCTTCTGCTTTTCTCAGATTGAGGAGTTGGGCTGTTGTGGGCCACTTCAGGAGAATGTGGCTCATTTAAGAGTAAAGGCTGCTATTGATAGACTGCTATCTTTTCATCCCCCAAAAGAATAAAGTCTGACAAGTGCTTCCAGACATTGGAAATAGGTGTTCTGATTTGTCATTTTTAGGGGAATGCTTCCTTTTCTTTCAGAGTATGCAAAGATATGGATGAATGGGGAAAGGTATTGCAGCTTCCTGTGTCGGACAATAATTTATGTGAGAATGCGTTAACAATGTTTTCAATGGGCGATGGACATGCCCGGAGCTGGGAAAATTGGATCTTGACTGTGACATCTCAGCTTCTCAATTAGAACATTCAGATGTCTGTTGCTTTAGGAACAACAACAACAACAACAAAAATTAAACCTGTGTTTCTAATGAATTACAAATTTGCCTGCCGGCCCTCATAAAGCCTGCCTTACTGCTGGTGATGGCGGGAAAGTGCTTTCTGGGAGGTAAGTGCATGTTCTACAGAAAACTTGTTTTCAAGTTTTCCATGTCTGAAAGTATGTTAATAGAGAGTTACACTATGCCGTGCGGCCACAGTCCTTGAAAATCCCCTTGATCAATATTGCACACAACATATAAAATGTACAGTAGGGCTATGCTTAAATAAAGTAACGTTAAATTGATCAACGCTGATTTAATTTGAGGCAACCACCACTTATTGATTGTATTGTCAAGCTGATTCTACAAAGCAAGCATTACATGGATTCTGTATTAGCAACATTTTAGTTAATGGTATCTAAAGCAAATGTTTTATTAAGCGAGTATCAGGTTAAGTTATACTGAATTTTGTATGCCCATGTTATGCAGTTTTAAATCTGTGCGTCCAGGCAAATGATGTTTGTGACAACATTTGCACAACTGTTTGACAACTTCCCCTGTTTGGGCGCCGCACACGGAGTTACTAAAGGTGCACCGTCAGGCAAATTCAGCGGACGGTTGAAGTCAGGCTTTGCACTGAAAAGCTCCAAAACTGCGGGTGATTTTTTTGAGTGGGTGCCATCCACTCCCCCTCTCTAGCTGGAACAAGCCGTGAGTTCTGAGCCAAAAATAAAACTTTTNTTTTGGGGTGGTTTTTTTTTTTTTTTTTTTTTTTTTCCGGGTACCGTTTGTGAGGACTGAGATATCGCCCCGCTGGAACCGCCGGGTGGGGGGGAGCCTCCCCGACCCGCCGGGCTGAGCCGGGAGCGGGGCCGGGGGTGTCCGGGGGTCCCCGCGCCGCACCGCAGCGGGCCGGGCCGTGCGGGGGAAGGGTCTCCCCGCCGCCACCGCGATTGGCAGAGCCGAGCAGCGCCGTCCAGGAAACGGCTCGGGTTGCAGCGGGGGGAGTGACCAGGGGAGGGAGGAAGGGAGCCGGAGGAGTGCGCCGGGAGAGGGAGAAGGAAGGGGTTGGG
>VYZM01006108.1:501571-594471 GCA_013398915.1 Dromas ardeola
TTTTTTGATTATTTTACAGTGAAATCTGAGTTTTAAAAAATCTCAAGCAGACTTAAATATACTGATTACTGTTACAAAATATACGTAGCAAGGAGCCCATGCTCCTTCTGGAAATTGGATTTCTAGCAGCGTAGTGTGGTACTCACTGAAACACCTGCATTGCAGATCTGTGGATTTGTGACAGCATCAGCAAGACTGAATTAGTTTATCAGGAGCATAAAGCTGTATTGTAGCTTGCCCTAGACTTGGAGCTGGAACTTTGCATGCTAGAAAGTTTGGAGACCTTGTTATAAAATCGAAATCCAAGAATCTTTACAGTCTCCATAATTGGCATTGTTTACATGGTTTTTATGTACTTCTCCTGGCCACCTTCTTGGTGTGATGCGTGTGTCACATCTGTTGTTTGAAAAACCATGTTTGCCCTAGGGAAAAAGCCAGGAGAAGCTCTGCAAGGGCACATCCCTGGATCTGTTCTCCCTTTGCTTCGGGCAAACTCCCACCGAACTCCCTGAAATGACACGACTCCAGGATGAGTGGGAGGAGAAATTGGGCACGCTGTGTTCAAGTGCATCAGTATAACCCAGTACTTAAATGCATGAGTGTCCCCCTGTCGTGGCCACTTCTGGTACTCATAGAATCAGACTGTCTTGGGTTGGAAGGGACCCTTAAGGATTATGAAGAAATCATGGCATCCAGAGAAGCTGTGGCTGCCCCATCCCTGGAAGTGTTCAAGACCAGGCTGGACGGGGCTTGGAGCAACCTGGGCTGGTGGGAGGTGTCCCTGCCCAGGGCAGGGGGTGGAACTAGATGGTCCTTAAGGTCCCTTCCAACCCAAACCATTCTGTTGTCATCGAGTCCAACTCCCTGCTCCCTGCAGGACTACCTGAAGCTAAACTACTGACAGAGCTTCAGCATTTCCAAACTCTTGTCCGCAGGCTAGCTCAGATGTGACGCTTGTTTCAGACTTCTCTGTTGAAGGTGTGATACAAGCAATGACAACGCTGTGTCCCAAGGACGAGGAACATGGGTTTACGGGTTTCGATATTCTTAGAAGCAAGGGTGGACACCGAGGAGTCGCCTATTTTAATATTCCCTCAGACTCTCAAACAAACAGAAAGAGGCGTGTGTTTTATTTATATATGCACAGAGGGGTGCAGTTGGTGCCTGTGTGGGGAAGGATGTGTGCCGGGGAGCAGCTGTCTGTGCGATGTGGCCCTCCTCCTGAGCAAACAGAAGATGCCTTCACGCTGTTCTCCCGTATTTACTTTTCATGCCGGCCTTGGCAAGGCCAGGAGGCTCATGGGAGAGGGATATTGTGGTTGTAGGGAGAAATCAGTTACAAAATCAGTCCCTATACTGGGCACAGCTCGAGTGCGGTGGAGGTATGGCGTGGGGGTCCCTCTACCCTGGGCCAAGCCATCCCGGGTGCCCGGGGCTGTGGTTTCCTTCCCCCTGCTGAGAGCCGGCCTCGGAAGGGGATGATGAAACCCCAGTAACTATAGGCAGATGTAGTTTTCCAAGGATGTTTTTTTGGAAAAAGACTGTGGTTTGACATTCTTCTCGTTATTTGGTAACAAAAGGGAACTGATGGATGAGCCATTTTGTTCTGAACTTCTGTGTAAACTGTGACTTCGAAAGCTTCGCTTGTGTTCCTGGATTTCTGCTGTATTCTGCGCAGGAGAGGCTGTGAAATAAGAAATGAAGAAAAAAAAATTAAAGAGAAAAGTTACTATCATTGGGAGCACAGTTGTCAGTGTAGAAGGCAAATGTAGAGACTTTGTGAAAGGTGCAGGAAGGAAAATACAAGACATAATATATGCTGTGTATAGGAACTCATGTTTATTAGCTTTGCTAGTAAAGGGGTTTTTGGCCATCCTTTTCTTCCGACACAGCTCTTTTCAGGTTTTGTTTTTCTTTTTTTTTTTTTTTCTTTTAAAAAGCAACTTTCAAAATCAGGTGGGGAAAGACAAATATTTGTTCAACTCATACACACAAATGCTAAGACATAAACCTGAATTTGCCTTTTTAACTCCTCCTGGCGCATCCAAAGCCGTTGAAGCCCCCGGGTTCCGCAGCACTCCTCTCCCCGGGGTCAGCTCGCTGTGACCACTGAGAAGGACTGTGCCTTTGCGTGGCACTTGGGATACCGATCGAAAGGGAACGAGCTTTGTTTGTGGTGCACTTCTTGAAAATAAAGCCTACCCTATACCTGCGTATGGTTCAGTTTTACAAGGCAGATTGCTGGGCTAATCTGGATGCAACTTTTTTATTGAACGTAACTTGATTTCTGTGGATGAAAAGGGCCGTCACTGACTTTTGTTGGAAATTCTCTCCTTTCCCTTCTCTTTCTTCTTCTTTTTCCTCCTTTTCCTTCCACCTTCGCAGAGCCGCCAACCAAATACCAAATCTCTCAGCCAGATGTATATTCAGCACTTCCAGGAGAACCGCTTGAGTTGCGCTGTCAATTGAAAGACGCCGTCATGATCAGTTGGACTAAGGATGGGGTCCCTTTGGGACCCGACAATAGGACAGTGATTATTGGGGAGTACTTACAAATTAAGGATGCTACACCCAGAGATTCGGGCCTCTATGCTTGCACTGCTGTTAGGACCCTAGACAGTGATACTCTGTACTTCATTGTAAATGTTACAGGTGAGTGAGTTAAACATAGGTTTTTTTGCATGTAGAAGCTGTAAAATGTGATATTAAGACACATTTTGATATAACGTGAAAGAGTCCATGTGGGCACAGCGAGTTGAGCTGAGTTCTGTAGTTATGTCAGGTATTTTTCCCCCTTGTCCTGACCCTGAAATGGACCCAGTTTGTATATACTCCTTTTACTTTACGGGGTCTATAGTGATTAACAGCTGCTGAATAGCCCTCTGTTTTATGCCACTATGACAGGATTAAATTATACAGAGTTGCTGTGATGATGATAAAGTCAGTAAAACGAACACAAGTTCCCCCACCCCCGCATCAGGAGAGGAACGGGGTGTCCTACATCCTTTAAGTTTAGAGATAAATTGTTCTGGAGACACTCAGTTCTGCCCAACTGAATGTCTTGAAGAAAAATAAAAATTGTAAGTGGAAAGAGGTTTTTGGAGTTAGCAAGCTCCCTTTGGTAACTTTGCAGCATTTCAGGATTATTAGCTAGTTTTGTTAGCATTTTATGAGAATAACACACATTTTGTGGCTGGATTTTCTTTTTCTATAGCTTCTGCACAACTAACAGAACATCTGTTCTCCTTGATAGATGGGCTAAGATGTAGCGTATCGGTTTATTTGCCTGTTAAAAATAGGCTGGTTTAAAGACTTGATTATTTTTAATGTGCAGATGCTCTTTCCTCTGGGGATGATGAAGACGACAATGATGGGTCGGAGGACTTTGTGAATGACAGCAACCAGATGAGTAAGTAACAGCGAACTGCCAGGAGTCACTAGCAAGATCCACGTGGCAAATAATGTCCCGTCTCTCGCGCTCCTGCCTTCAGAGCTTCTCCATCGTTAACTGCATGGGCTGTCAAATAGTGGTACCTTCGTCCTCCTCCGTTTTCTGTTTCACGTAGTTCATAACTTGGAAAAGAAAAAGGAAAATAAACTAATATTCTTCTAAACACGCTTTACTGGTCTGTACTTTCTTTCTCCCTTTCTTGCTAGCTTTTCTGCAGTTTCCTTTCTTCCTGAATTTTGAAGTTCAGCCTTTGTCTGGTTTAGACTCTCTCAGATGAACTAACTTTCCCTGAACCTGAGCTGAAACTTAGCAGAAGCAGCAAAGCTCCAGCTCACTTTGTTAAAAGGTGGTATGGAAACTTTAAAAATAAAATTAAGTTGTAATGAGGCAAATCTTTCGATCCTTAATCTTGGCAGAAATCTCCCCGGGGAGAATGAATTTGGAGACAACGAGGTTCGAGGTTTGTCGCACAGAAAGCAATCCAGCGCTAAAACTGCATTTTATGTTACTTATGCCTGATGAAAATGGGCTAAAAGAGCCTTAAACCTATCTGAATGTTAAACTTCAGTCCCTTTAGAGAATTTGGAAAGCTATTAATAGGCTCTAAATAGAGCAGTTGCTAAGAAAAAAAAAAAGAATAATGTGAAATTCATATTGGTTCCTTATGCCCCCTATGCACTGTTGCAAAATCCCCGTGGTGACTGGTAGTTTGCTATCGCCTGTGCTTTGTAAAGTCAGTAACATGCAGGATAGAGAAATCCTTCATGAGAGGTGTCAGCTAGTTGCCGAACGCCGTAACCAGGTAGCGTATTTGCTCCTCGGCCCGATCACTAATTGGCAGCTGTACTGTCTGCTCCAAACACTTGCTCGGATGATAAAGCATGAGCCCGATTTCAGCTCCCCTAGTTAGTTACTGCTGCGTACGACTGCCCCTGCTCTGAGGCTGTGAAACGTTAGATGCTATTTAAAATGATATAAGTTCTTAGCTGCCTGTTTGGCCCCTGCCATCTGTTAGTGTGATTAGCCCGGGCTGATTCACAGGTGCAGCTTGAAGTGGCTGAGATTAAGCAGCTGGAGGCTGCTCTGACAAAGGAATGCGGTGGCAAAGATAATTGGCGAGTTTGGGAAAGGGACAATGCTTTTAAAAGAAGTTGTCTAGGCAAAACCCACCAACCCAGGCAACGTGAGTGTGTTCCCCTGAAAGGGAATCGCGGGTAGAAATTCCTTTTAGGAAACATCCCTGTGTCTGTTATCACTTTAGAGCTGGTCAGAAAAAGGACTTGCAATATTTTTGGTGTGTTAGCGAAGACAATTTTGCTTCTAATCCTGTTGGCTTTGGAGATTCACTGTGAGCACAAATGGATTTTGGAAGTGCTTCTAGTGAGGGGAAAAAAGAAAAGGACCTGATCTCAAGGCAACTGTGCTCTGTAACATCGTGGTGAGGATCTCTGCCCTTCCACGCAACGGGGAGAACTTCCCCGTGGTGTCCTCTGTAACACGAGTGATGTTCTTGTAACGTGAGCTATCATTTTAAGCTACTGTTAATCAATCTTGATTCAGGAGCTGGTGAAAGGCCATTGACAATTTCCGTCCGCCAGGGATGGGCTGTGTACTTTAGCAGGGGTCGGTCGCACTTTCCCTGCTCAAAATGAAAGATGCCTCCAGAGCGTGAACGTTTAAACATCTCGGATGGTGGGGAGAGCACAAACTCTTGTGGTGCAGAAGGGAGGAAGCTGCAAGAAGACAGATTGCTCCCGAGCGGAGTGTTGCACAAACAAGTCCTCATGAGATTGCTCTTATCAAGTGCCCGGGAGCTTCTCACAATCTGCAGAGGGTCACAGGGAGCAGCTCCCCCGTCCTCCCTGTGTCCGGGTGCTTGGCGAGAAGAGCTGGAACCAGAGGAGTGGTCCCTGCAAAGCCGTCTGTTTTCAATGAGAAGTTGCGTCACAGCAACTCGGTTGGATTAATACAACTTTGCTGAAAGAGGGTTGTGATTTGGCAAGATCAGAGCTGCATGAAAGTTGGGATGGGGCTGAAGCTTGCGTATCTAGCCTCTTCTGAGCCTTCCCGTCAGTATTGTTTGCCGTTCCCCTTCTAGATTTTTATATCTAATTTAAGAAACTGTTGCAAGGCAGATTGAAAAGTGAATGAGGAGTGGGGGAACGGTCTTCCCTGAGCCTGCCATGTGGCAGACAGTGGTGCGTAGTGGCCAAATGCCCTTTACCGCCTTCTCCTGCCTGAGGAAGTCCAGGCCCTCACAAGAGCCCCTGGTTGCTGCTCTGTAAGAGAAGTCGTCTTTAAGCGTTTCCTGAATCATGGTTTGAGCTTTGCAGATCTAAAACAATTTAACTGATAATTTACATACAAATTACAGCTGTGATCATTAAGGATAAGCAATGGAAATTGGCCTGGTTATGCCTTTACTGATGGAAACAAAAGGCCATAGTCTTCAAAGGTTGTTGCTTTTTGATGAAACAATTCTGATAAAGTCCAGCTGTCCTGGCATGTTAATTATGATGTGATGAGGCAGGAAATGGCTGTAGTGCCTTCCACAGGAAACTGAACCTTGGCATTCTCATTCCTGCATATTTAAAACTAAAGCAAACCTTTTAGAGCTGTTTTATTTACGATGGTAAGTATTCTTTTAAGCTTTTTTATTTTCTCTGCCTCTGTTACAAATATATTTTCAGAGGCCAAGGTTTTCCAGGGCAGGCAGAGAGGCAGTTGAGGAAATCTAGCCTGATTTTCGAGGCTGCCCAGAAAATACAACTGCACTTGAAGTTGGTGGAGGCTGTAAGTGGCTCGGTAGCTGCGAGGAGCGACTCGCTCTTGGGAGAGGAGGGCACTCGAGTGTACACATGTGCGTTTGACCGTTTGCCCTGTGTGTATTTTTAAGTAAAAGGCATGCATAGCAGATTTCACTCTGCGTTTGGTGTCCTTCTAGCTTGACAGATATTTTAACTGTCTGAAAAAACACTGTGGTAGATTTGTTCCAGACTGCATCCTGCATAGCTTTTTATTACTTCCAGCTTTTGTTGAAGGGATTAGTGCTTGTGGGGAAGGTGCAGGATTGGTTCCACTGCAAAACAGTCCTCTCTGTCCGCAAAACAGCTTTGTTGGCAACTCGGTTTTTCCCTTCGTTGCCCTAAAGAGGTGCTTCAGCTTGGTTCTGGAAGCTCACCTCCAAGGACGTTGACCTGGGACTTCCTTTTACAAAGCCAAGGGCTGCTCATCATCAGTTCCCGCTGGCAGCGGTGGAAAATACACCGTTGGTACTTGTTGCCTTGTCTTCATCGTGATTTTGAGAGGTAGCCCTAATTTAAGGGATTTCTCTAATCCTGGTGTGGTGCTGGCAATGCAGCAGCTGTTGTGATGGTAGCACTGAGGTCCACCAACAGTAATTTGTTCTGGAGACCCCTGGGTAGCCCTGAAGATGCTGCAATTCCGCCTTGAATTCTAGTCAGGTGACTGGAAGCTTTATGGCTTTTTTCCTTATCACCCTTTAAACAATTTCTTCTGGGCCAAGCAATGGTAAATTGGCACCAAGAACAAAAAGCATCTAAATGTAATCCACATGCTGTTCTTTTCATGCCTTGAAGAATTTCAGAAAGGATGAAACAAGGTTCAAATTCATCAAATCCTGTAGAGTGGAAACCCACTCAAGGGAACAGCAAAAATTGGATGTTGCCTAGAAGTGTTTTTTAATTAAAGGTCAAATACAATAGTACTGAAAACCTTGGGGGGGGGCTGTGTGTTGATGTGGTCATTTCTGGCTCACTATTGTCTCCTCAAGGTGCTTGTCAGGCAGGCTTGGAGTTGACTACTTTTGTATTTCTTTGTATTAGATAAGTCCAAATAAAAACCGAGGAGTCCTGAAGTGAAGTGGTCCCCTGGGCTGCCTAATTTCAATTTCGCATGCAGGAGATTTGCCTGATTAGATGTAATGTATTTGCAGTGGAGTGCAGTGTGGGTCAGCAGGATATTTTCTTCACTAATGAGAGCTCTAAAAGCAATCAGGAATTCCCACCCGTTCCCCTGCTGCTCGTTACCGCTACGCGCCGGAGTCTGCCCTGTTGTTACTGTGATCTTTTAACAGCGGTGCTACCTACTTCCACCTGTCCTCTTGGCAAAGACGGGATGCAATGGACACGGTCTGTAAGAGCACTCGACACTTGATGGTATACACTCGTTAACTGCGTTAATTCTTGTTTAGTCAGTCTGGGTGTTTTTCTTCTCAAGACCACAAACACAAGCAGTAAAAGCTGCTTTTAGGTTTTGCAAATTTAATGGGTAAAGAGAAATGCTGTGCGTTAATCGCATCAGTCGCACAAAATGAGGGCGAGCGTTACGGTTTGTGGATGTTGCTGCCTTTTTCTCTTTCCCCTTAAATGTACTGAGGAGCTGCCAGTGTATGTTGCTACTACCTAGTGAAAAACGATGGGATGTCTTGAAGCGTTTTCAACATGTGATGTCCGCATGTTTTTCTCCAAGCTCCCCTGTAATTCCGGAGCATTGCAGATTACGCTGAGGGTTGTGTGAGGGGAAGCTTTCCAAGAAGAGCCCTTTCTCCCAGACTGAGGAGTTTCCTTTCCCCCTCTCTCCGTGGCACAGAACTGAGCCACTTCTCTCCATTCCTGCCTGCATCCTCCCAGCCTCTTCTCTTCTTCCACCTCTTCCATACGGCAAAGTTTTTCCTCCCTGTGCATTTGTTGTATACGAAGCGTAATGGACTACTTCTTTTCCAGGAGCAGAGCTTTTTTTATAAAGGGTGCGGGTTCATGGAAAGGGGGGTTACATGCAAGAAAACCAGAGGATGGAACTGCACTACAATGCAGTAGAAATGTGGCTGCATGAAACAGCCTTGATTGGGAACTTGGTGGTTGGATCCTGACTGACTTGGATGCCCTGGAGCCAGGCTGCACCCTGATGGGACTTTCTCCAGAGCTGGGTCCATCCAGCCTGTGCTGGCCTGGGCGAGCTGTGGAGCCTGTGGTTCAGAGGTTGTGTTTGCCAGCGGCTGCATCTATAGGTGTGAGAAGGTGCATGTGGGGGACGTGATGAGAAGCGACCGTGCTGGCTGCAAAGATGGTGGGTCGGCATTGTCCATTTGGGGTCAAATCTAGGCACTCCGCCCAGTTTGAGGTACCAGTATAACTGGCTCAGACGGTTGGTTGGCTTTGACCTGCTACAGTTGACTTTGACTTTGTGGGAACTGTGGGTAGGGCGCAATAGTGATCGCCTTACATTGCCTTGTGGAAGATGTTTAGTGATCCAGAGGAAATACCCATTTAATACATCAGTACCAACATGTAATTCTGCCTTTGCCTGGTATACTTGTAATGCAATTTGGTCTTTGCGTGTAGTAGTTAATTCCTTTGGCTGGCTTTGTTTAAAGTCTTCTGTTGTTTTAATGTGATCCTGATTTCAGCAAATAATGTTAACAGTGATTTTCCTTGCATCCCTAATTCATTTTAGTCCGTGTAACAATTTCTTAGTGTTGCAGTTACATTTTCAATAGTTACCTGATTTTCTATTTTGATTACATGCACAAATTTGCTTTGCTTTTCTACTTCGTTAATTTTAACAGTAATTGCCACTTCGGGCAAAAAAAAATAAAAATCACTTATCGTTCTTAGCATCATTATAAGACTTGCCTTTGGAATGTTTTCTTTACACTGAGAGAGTCGTCGTTAAAGGATTTATTCCTGTATTTTCTATCCAGCTGTATTTTTATTTAGAGAGGGGGGTGGCAGGATTTCTGAGTTTGCAATGATTGTAAGAACTGCTATAAATATTTGAGGAACGGAAGAGTTTATTTATAGTGGAGTGTTAGGCTGCTAATGAAGGAAATGAAACGGGGCTGAGAGAAATAGAGTTATTTTTCTGGACCCCTTTAGTCCTAAAAATTCCACGCTAATCTGATTTGTTTCAGGAAAACTCCATTGTAAAAGAAATTAATGCTTCCTACTATTAAACAGATCTTGAATCTTTAACTTTTTAAAAACCGTTGTGGTGAGACAACTGAAGCGATGCCATGAAGACGCTGGGCAACGTTTCCAAAGTGTTGCTTGGATCCAGAGCATGGGATAACCTTGTATAGGAGTCTGCCTTTCCAAATTTACTTCTTGGAGGGCAAAACCAGATGGGTAGTTGTATGGTTTTGTTCTGCTGTGTTTGCTGTACTGGTATGTGACAAATAATCGAGAACCTGGATGAGAGAGGGGTTTTCCATGCGCTCCTCATGCTCCTCGTGTGGGCATGGGAAGGAGCGAGTGACGCCTCTCCAGGAGCCAGTAAAAACGATTGCTCCAGTAAATACGGGCGCAGAGAGACACTCTTGTGCCACGGTGTTGGACATCAGTGAATGTTTGGGCTTCAACAGGCTCATGAGAGTGGGAAATCCCTGCAAAATGTCAATGCTATTGCTGAGTTTTGCTGATCCTCCATTTGTAGGTGTATTTTAGTGGTTTCTATGACAGTAACAGCACAGCTCACGTTGCCATGGTACGCTGTAAGTTTTAGTGCGCTGCCAGGTAGGTAGGTATGTTTAGCCCCCTTCTAACAGATGGGGAAAGGTTAAGGCTGAGGCTTAACAACAGGTCTTCTGACTTGGTCTGTCTGGCTTCAGAGCCAGGGTCTGAGAAACCAGTTTGCTGAGCGCTCACAGTAACTCGACTTGAGGTCAAAAGCGTCTGGTCATTTGAGTCTGCTGAAAACTGGGTCCCTCTCTTACTTGACGTACACAAACGAAAGGATATCTGTGGTTAATTATTGGAATTTTGTCATAAGTTATCCACTCAAGGCTGTAGGCTGAGCTGTTTGCAAAACTCTGGTCACCACTTGTGGCATATGATTTCCAGTTGTGTACTCTTTCTAAAGCACCCTGTCTCTGCTAAAACGAATACGCGCGGCACTTTATGTCTGTGGAAGGGGCTGGAAAGGGAGCTCAGTTTCCAAGTACTGATATTTCTGGACGTATCTCGTTGAAACAGGGGCACCCTATTGGACACATACGGACAAAATGGAGAAAAGGCTACACGCGGTGCCAGCAGCGAACACCGTCAAGTTTCGTTGTCCGGCGATGGGAAACCCAACACCAACCATGCGATGGCTGAAAAATGGGAAAGAATTTAAACAAGAGCATCGTATTGGCGGATATAAGGTATGTTCTCATGATGTGATTTTGCAATGTCTATTCTTGACCAAGACTGTAAAAAAAAAAAAAAAACAACTGAAAAACAACTTGCTGAAGTCACCAGAAATTCTTTTAGTGGCCTTGGATCAAATGTAGAAGCAAAAAAAACCCTAATTGTTTTCTTCTGGGGAAGGGTGGGTGGTTTCTTTTGGGGGTTACTGAGCACTAATTCTATATATTTTTTTTTTTTTCCTCAAATTCAAGATGTAGCATAGCCGTGCAGCTAAGGATTACTTATAGAGACTTATTTGGAAAACTAAAGGCTGGCTTTGCAAAGCAGAGTAAGACTTTTGCTCTATTCATTTTCATCTGCATTGTTAAAAACATGGCCATCCACCCTGGTGATGGTAGACAGTTTAATAAACAAAGGGTTGGAAGTCAAATGTTATTATTTTCTATAGAGTTTATGGTCTGTGAAACTGAAATGGGAAGCAGAATTTGAGGGAAAGTAACAGCAATTACTTACAAGGGTTTGTTTGAATTTTAAACAGCTTCAGATTAGATGTTTCATTCTAAATTGGTGGTTACTGATTAAGAGAGAGTTTTAGGGAGGCCAGCTTGCTCTGGGGGTTAGTGTAGGGACCTTTAACCTCCCGGTATCTGCCTAGGTCAGGTCAGAAGTCAGGGTTCGGTCATCTTATCCCACTCCTCACAGGGAATGGGAGTGCGTGACTTTGATGGCAAATTGCTGCTCAAGCATTATCCTCGCCATCCTGAGTTACCTTAATCTCTTCTGTGGACCTTCTGTTAGTGGCTTCCTCTTTGTTCGCCTACCCGACACCTCAGCAGCTTCAATCCAGAGATGAGAAGTTTCCCGGTTAGTCACCTCGTGTCACGGTCGTAAGCCCAAGCCTAGAACTTCTGCGGAGCAGCTCAGAGCAATTTGTAATGGTAATTAAGAGAGAAGTTAACTGACTTTCCCAGATGCCACAGTAAGCTCAAGAGCGAGTCCTGGGGGCTGCTTTACCCCAGCGATTACAGTATTTTCGGGGTGCGGCGTTTCGCTGATGGGGCAAGGGTGTATATTGCTTCATGGTCTGTTGACTCAGATCCGGCTTGGTACAAAAAAAATATGTTTTCCAGTGCAAGCCGTAGTCTCCTTTCCTCTCTAGCTAGAATTACTGTAGAAAGTGTCAATTTTTCCAACATTTGTGTTAGCAGAGAGCGAAGCCCAGAAAATCTCCCTGCACGAACACTAATTATCTAAGTAGACTTTTCCGTCTATGTTTGCTTATACCATAAATTACTGTTGCTTATGAGTGTACACCTGGCAACACCTTCTGCCTTTCATAACGCTATGGAGTGTTAACGAATTGGCTGCAATTCAGTGATTTTCACCTCTCTCAGTGCTTATTTAGAAACAGAAAAAAGGCAATTAAAAGAACCCCACAAACTAATCCTGTCTTGGAAAATAATAGTAACTGTTTCGCTACTAACTGAGACGTTATTCGAACGCTTTACATCTCATGAAGGGGAAATGCAGGTATCCCTCTTGAAAACTGTGAAGGAAAATGTGTGTCTTGCAAGGCAGGATGGAGGTACTTGGTCTCTGGTTTGGGAAGGTGAGCTGTGGTTGGGGAAATCAGCCCATGTGGGGCTCCGTGCTGCCACTGCTACCCTGTGCTAGGCATCTGGGTGAGCTCGTTTAGACTTGTGCCCATTAAGTGGCACAAATTAAATTTTTGCTCATGTGTATTAAGGGTATACAATTTCCGAGGTATTTATGTCCTCTGGGAAGAAACCGCAGATGCCTATTTCTAAAGCCAGCTGGATAAGTGAAGTATGTACCTATAATTCTAAATCATAACTTCTTACATCTCTTTAGTCTTAAAGGGAAAAAAGAGGGGACACAGCTGTGGATTTTAGACTTTCGTGTTGCTCAGAAATACATCAAATTTTAAATGATCTGGTAGCATTTCCTTATCATTGTCATTCTGCTTACCAAATCTATGTATATTCCAGATTCTGTGGGTGTTTTGAATAACCATATTTTTAAGGTGGAAAGCTTGTTTTTAGAGAACAGGTATTAAAGACTGAGGTCTTCAAAGCTTCTGGAGGCTGTGTCGTCTTCTTGTTAGAGGGACAGGAAGAGGTCACTGCGGGCTTAGTTCAAAATTATTCTGGAATAAAGAGAGAATTGTATTTTGTTGACACCTCTATACCGACAAATTTGTAATGAAGGAATCCTCAGAAAGGACTAAGTCTTTCCATGCTGGTCTGTCTTCAGCCAGGTATCACAGCAACTCATGGTAATTCTTGTACGCTTGCTTGTCTTGAATCTGGGCATTGCTATACGTAAAGCATTTCTGCCTGAGATCTTCATATTCATAATACTTTGAGTGACTGGAGTAGCTGGAGCCAAACTTGGCCGTATCTGCCATCACCAGTTGATGTAACACCGTCCGTCCCTTTCGGAAGACGCAATCGTCCCTTGAAGGCTTTAAGAACAAAGTAAAGGGAAGGAAAATGTGAAGCTTCCCAGTAATCCTCCAACCACTTCTCTCCTGCTGCCTAGAGCTAGGAAATCTCTTCTTTGTATTCCCTTTATCGCAATCGGATAGTGGCCTGTAGCACTTTGTCCTGCTGACTGGGGAATGTCTTGAGTCAATTTGCACTCAGGCAGGCTAGCAGGAGGGTGTGTGTGCTGGCCAAGATAGCTTCCAGAACGAACTTCCTCCACCGTGACTAATTCTGGGTGGTGAATTTCAAAATCGAACCTTTTATGATTTTTCAGGGTATACCCAAAGTTCCTACAGCAAGGAGAAAGGGATCAGTTATTGAACGGCTAAACCTTTTTTAGTCTTTTCTTTTATCTGTCGCTAAAGTGACGATAGCTCTTGCTTGTGCTTTTGAAGGCATTTTATAGTTTCTTTGTGTGAATAATCTAAATCCTCTGAGACACCACAGGAGCCTTTACTTTTCTGTACGCCACCCGTAAAGCAAATGTACTTCTATCAGTTGTTACTGTTTGAGTATTAACAGGTGTGTGTTTTCACATGCGTTTTGATAAGCTTTGTCACTACAGTCATCTTATACACATTTAAATTCAGCCAGGTAAATACGGAGTAAAGAAAGAGTTCTGACTCTATAGGAACTGTAAAAGCCTGTGGATTTTGCATAGATGTTCAGCACTTGTTCTCTCCGCTGAGCAGTATCAGTAGGACATGTCGGAACTCTACTGATTTTGTGGGGAATCATATCTTGGTTTCTAATCCTTCCTTCTTTTGAAATTCATTTAAAATTTACCCCTTTTAATCATTTTTTGCGAAGTCACAGCTTTTCATGATGTATCTGTCTGTTCACTGAGGACACGCATTTTAAAATTAAACAGAACTGTCCACAATTTTTTATATGATATTCCAGAAGCAAAACATTTCTGTGAAACATTACTTGCCCTTTCCTAGATTTCTGACTGATGTTTCTTGGCACTTTGATTCCAGTTTAGGTTTCCCACCTCCAAGCTGTATCTTAAGGGTACAGTTCTATGCAGTTGATATTGGTAATTTAGTTTAAAAATTGAATTGGTTGGAGAGGCTGATTGGAAGAATGGGTTAAAAATTTGATGGAGAATATTGCTAAAAAAAGCACCTCAGTAATTTGCTAGAAGTGTCTGTACCTGATCGTGAAAAAAACATGTTGAGGTTATTTTTATTATCTCAATAAATTACCATTTTTGAGTACGAAGCACAGATAAAACCTGAAAATAGGTATTGCAAAGCAATAAAAAGAAAAAAAAAAAAGAGGGCAAAAGCAGTTAAACTGTGGTGACGAAGTATCTGAAGGGTGAAGCTGTGAACTGGGATACTTGCAATGTGGTTGTTCCCTGAATTTTCCTAGGTCATGAAAAGGCAATGACAAATTGGAAGGGGTACCGTGAAGATCAGGTGATGGAGTGGGTGGGACTGTGCAGGTAATGTCTGTGATTTTGAAAGAACTCAATATGAAGAAGGGCTTCAGGGAACAAAACAGTAGAAATAACGGGATAATAGCTGGCAAGGAGCTAGTCAGGTTAGAGAGCAGGAAGAGTTCCCTGCAACTGATAAATCTCTGGCCGTGGACACTTGTCTCTTGCTGGGCATCACATGCCTGGTGAGGATATTCCCATTTGTGGCTGCCCTCGTGTTTTTTCCTAGTGGATTACTTCACATGAGCTCCCTAATATGTTCTGTCTGCCAGACGAGCTCACGCCATCTATTTAAACAGCTTTAATGAACCCAGTTGGTATTACCCAGGGAAACTTAGTAGGGAATATTTGGAGAGCTGTAGGACTAGTGTCTTCAGTGAGCAACCAGGGAGCCAATGGCTTTAATCTGCATTACCAAAGGGATTTGCAACCTCAGCCACAGGGGTGGGGATTTTTGTTTGGTTTGATTATTAGAATTTTTTTTTTCCTCTTCCAAAGAATGCAAATCACTGTTGTAGTTCATCCCTACACAGAAGGCTGGTGTGAGACCTGTGTCCAGTGGGAGCACTGCTTTGAACCTCTTCTAAAATTAGCTTTTACGTGAGCTGGTGAGCTTTTACATGAGCTTTTACATTGGTGCTGGTTGTCGGTAATGGCACCACTTCTGCTGCTGCCCAAAGACAGGCTTTGTGGGGACGAGGGAGTGACGGCACGTTACTTGAAAAGACCACATTACCAAAGCCTGTCCAATCAGGGTGTTGCAAGCCGCGTGGTTGCGGGGACGTGGCAGGACCGTCACGTGTTTGAGAATGAAAGGTTTAATTTGGGAATCTTCAGCAGAAGATGCCGTCATCCCCAGCAAAGCGGAGCTTTTCTGGGCTTTGCAGTGCTGCACTTGTAACCAGAAAGCGCCAAGCCAACAAGCTGAATCTAGTTGAATCCAGATCCACGACATAAATCCAGTTGTGTGACGATGTGTCATAAATGCTTTGGGCCTCTACAGCAGTTGTTTAGCTTAAACTGAAGAGGCTTAAGCTGTTGTTTTATTATGAAGATATTATCTCTTCTCATTGGAGTTGCAAAAAGGGAAATTGCGCAAATACTTTTTAATATTGCCATCCACTTGTGTCTGTAAGTTAGTTATGTTTTCTTATTGAATGCTAAACAATCTCTTGTGTTTTCCTATCAAATTAATTACTTACAGCTTGTTACCAAGCTTTATTTTGTTGCAACTTCCGCAGAACCATGATCTGTTCTTCCTGTTTTGCAGTCAAATAGGTTAAAAAAGCTTGCTCTGATTCTCAGAAGTGTCATGTAACTTGTAATGGCAAAAAGACAGGTCACTTTGACCAACTCTCCCTCAAAATACCTCATAAAGAAGTAAAATATTCAAAATATGCAGTTGCTGTATTTGTTATTTACCGGTGGTTTATGACAGTAATTCTTCCTGATCCAAACTTTGACTTTCAAGGTTGTGTAGCAGAATAACAAGACAATAAAATAACGCTGATAAACTCCTTCTAGCTTTATAAACTTATTTCTTAGCTTTTCATAGTGTGAAAAAAAAAAATCAATGTATAGTTTTGACGTATATCATCAAGAGGGGGGTGGGGGAAAGGAGCTGTAAGTTTGGACTGGAGATTTTGGGGTCATTTTATCACACATTTCTGTGACACTTGGGTAACATCTGTGTCCTTCACCTGCTGACGGAGTCTTGCCTAGATTTTTCTTAGACCTTTCTTAGACCTTTCTTAGACCTTTCTTAGATTTCTGACATTTAGTCATTAGCTAATATTATTACCTCATAACTGGACAATAATAGTAATATCGGGCTAATGAGCTAATTACTAGCTGGGGGAAAGCCAGGAGCCCCTTACAGAGAAGAGCCTTTTCTTCCAAGCTTTGAACTGATGGCATTTTTACCTCCAGCAAGTGCGAGAGCTCAGCTCTTGGCACCGGGGCCGCAGCCCTGCGCAGCCTGTTCCTGCTGGATAAGGACCTACGCAACCGTCAGGCACGAAGCAGGATTTCAGACCTGTAGTTGTAATGGTCTTTTAAAAATGTATAGTTACTGGAAATGTCACCGAATGGTCCATAAATTTTTCTGGTGTACTGCTCTGAATTACCACTTTCCATTTGGCTGATTAAAATGGCTGTACCAGATTGCATTTTTATTCCATTTGCTAAAATAGGTGCTTTGCAGTTTCAAAGTTGTACATTACAGCTACACAATGTTAAGATCTTTGCGCGCTTTTGTCAAAAATGTAATGCTAAAACGAGGGATTAGGGGATAGTAAGCAAAAGGTCATTTGGGGAGCCAACTTCTGGTGCGGGAAGTATGTGTACCGGATGACTCTATATCCTTCCAGTATTGGGCTGGATCCTATTTTTTGCAAGACCAATGCCAACACTCCTTTTGAGTTCAAATGGGAACAGAATCAGCACCTTTAATACATTCTGTCCAGCAAGGATTGTAGGAAATAAACGTATATCCTTATGCGCTGTTTCCGTGAGGATTTTCTAAAGGCGTTTTTCACGAGGCAGCATCTTCATTTCTGTCTTGTGGTACCCCAGAGCAGCAGGAGATGTGGCCACTCGGTGTTATCTGTGGGAGGCATCCCAACCGTTGCCCTTCTGTACATTGTTTCCCCAAAATGCGGGTTGTGTAATTGAGCTATTAGAGAAAAACAGAGACTTGGATGTTAGGGGATTGTATCTATCCCATATTGCTGGTGGGTAGATAATGTTATCAGATGATTGTTTGGAGACAGATGGGAAATATCCTGAGGGTGTGAATTCACTTTAGAGTGGATTGAGAGGTAAAGCCTGGTAAGACAAATGGCTGCTAATTGGTGCCATCCTCGTAGGCATGGTAGGACTGAGCGTGCACCGAGGTCTGCAGCGCTCAGGTCGGGGACGAGGTAAATTTATAGCAGAATGCCTGAAAGTTTTTACTGCTGCAGCCGCGCTGTCCTGCATCAGACATAAAGAAAGTATTTCAAACTGTCAAACAAGCACAGAAGAAGCTTTTAAACATGGATTACAAAAGGTTAACGATTCAGAAAACAGTTCTTTTGGAGGGGGAGAGGGTGAAACTGTGCTAGGGAAGTTCCCAACCTCTCTGGTTACAACCTGCCAGGTCCGCAACCAGCACTGGAGTCTCATCATGGAGAGCGTGGTCCCGTCTGACAAAGGAAATTACACGTGCATAGTGGAAAACCAGTACGGATCCATCAATCACACCTACCATCTCGACGTCGTTGGTAAGGAAATCTCAGTCGCATGTAAGACGATGTTTTTAATTAGTGAGTTTCTCCATTAAAACGTTCATAACTAAGCTGATACATTTTGCATTAATTTTGAAGATGATTTCACGGAAGTCTAAAGATAAGATTTCGCTACATAACCAATTGCTACGTAACTTCATGTATTGATCTGTCTAACTTGTGTCTACAGGACTAATCTACCCATGCCTTGGCAAAGGTGTAATACCCATGTCTGCAAGCGAGTTCGTGTTGCTGTGATACACCTGCAACCTTACCGTGCAGAACAAATAATAAATACTGATGCAATTTTAACCAGTAGTATTACAATTTAATTATTACTCATACAATTGTGCTAACAAAAATTTTAATAACTGCAGTTATGGAAACTGTCAAGTGATCCTTTAGATTGCTGCTGTTATAGCTGAAACGATTTTTTTTTTTTTTTTTTTTTAAATAAAAAGCTAGATATTGACTTTGGTGTGACTTGTGGAGATCTGGAGCTTCAGGAAAGGAACTTTGCATTCACAGCAGTATAACAGAGATCCGACTGTAGCCTGTCGCGTGGGCTCTGAGCAGTCCCTGAAATACAGGCGACAAAAACTGTGAAGAAGTGTTTTACCTGAGGATAAATTCAAAACACTGTGTGAATTGTAGTAGTAGCAGCAAAGCTGTGATTCAACAGCACTATTAAGCACATGCTTCGTAATGTTAACTTAATAATACCTAAATCCTGTTGACTTTAATAAGGCTTGCACATTTTTATTTAAGTGCTTAGCTAAGTTAGGGCTTGAAATCTCAGAAACTAATTCCATTCACCCCTACTCTTGCTGATTAGCCTGGATGGGTGTGAGCAGTTTTGTTGACTCTGAAGGCACTGCTGTCTGAAAGGGATCAGTTTGGCTGATCAACAGGATCAACAGGACCTGCTGGTAGTACCTTTGGGGATCTGAGCTGCAGTTTCTGAAGTATGTCTTGAACGGGCTTTGCTCTCTCCAGGCTTGTGGGGTGATCTGAGTGTCACAAGCTCTGTGAATAAAACTTTTGATCAATCAATGTTGAAAATGAAAATGAATTTGATTGCTGTGAGCTATTTTGGTCTAGTGACTGACAGCCCAACTTGTCTTCTATGGAGAACCTTACGGTGAGTTTGGGTTTATATGTATATTTATATTTAATTTCCCTATTTCTTGATTGGTTTTTACAATGCATCTCTCGCACTGTTTTGGATGCTCTTTAAAAGCAGCGTCTTACTTTGTCTGAGACCACTTAAATCTGTGGAAGCTCCCAGATCCAAAGCAAAACAAGTGCCAGCTTCTCAGGCAGCAAGAAACGAAAACATTCCCCGTGAAGATGCCAGTGAGAGCCAGCCTTCGTGGAGCAGAGGAGGAAGGGGAGGATTTTGTGGTGGGGATGCCATCAGACTGAAGCCCTAGCACCAGCCCCCCATACATTTAAGTCTTCCAAACAGTCTGTGAACCACCCAGCTCACCTCTACTTGGTGTTAGGTGGTCAACACTGAAAGCAGTGAGGATTTTTATAGCCTTGGCGATATTTTTGTCATCCTTGTTAGAGCGAGCTACGGGTATTGTTGAGGTGAACTGAGTGACTGGCAAAGCAATTTTTGTTTGAACACTTGGTTAAACAAATTTTATGGAGGGTGCAGCAGCAACGGCTGCCGGAGATGGTAGTAAATTGTGTTCTACAAGACTCGGTCCTCTGCTGACCACCTTGCCGGAGGGCACGGGCTGCTTGCATGGGCTCACCAAGGACGAGGCTTGACCTACAGAGCCTGGCCCAGGGAGAACGTAAGGAAACTATGAGTTGTGGCATTTTTTTGGAGTTTATTTGGTTTTTGTTTGGTGGTTGTTTTTTTTTTTTATTAATCCTTTAGGGAGCCTAGATTGAGTCAACTTTGGTTTTGCTTAAAACCTTTTTCGTAGGCTACACGGGAGGGAAGAGCTGTTTTTGCAATACTGGGAGTTTTTCTTGCTGAAACGAAAATGGTTAAAAATTCCCCTTCCCTTCTCTGTCCCCTGCTCCTTTTCCTCGTCACTGCCCTGGTCCCAATCTGGCATGTTTAGTGTTGACCATAAATTTATTCACCCATTTTTTTCTAGCAAATGTGTTCATGGATGATGCGGTCCCTTGAGCAAATATTTGTCAGAAGCCCTCTTGCCTCCTGCTGCCCTTTGAGCCTTTAGAATGTCTTACATTGAGGAATATTATGCAGAAGTTTATTTTTCCTGGCATTAAATTCTAGTGACCTGCATGAATGAATGGAATGGTAATAAGGATTATGTCATTTATTTAAATGTCTATTCCTTTCCTATAGAGAGGCAGAAAAGTAAATAATGAGGTTTTTCAAAAGTGAGTAGTGTTTTGAGATGCTGGGTACCCAGCTGATGGCACCCAAAGGAGCCCTGGTTTTCCCTGCATGAATATTCATCATTTTCGGATGCTCAAACCCTATGAGAAAAGCAAAGCAGAAGTCCAAAAGTTCTGCAAATCCCAGTCTGCATCTTCGAGTTCTGTGTACGTAATCATTTTACTTTAATTTGGTGGGTTAAAGGGTGTAATTGTTAGTTTACTTTGAAAACACATGTATGGGAACACTCACCTTAAGATACCTGTGTTGAATTTAGTGTGATTCTCTCAAAAGATGCTGCACTGGGACTTTAACCCGAAAAGCGGATTGATGTTAGAGAGCTCAGCCATTTCTGTGTTGCCAAAAGCTTGTAATAATCATGGAGGTTGGGTATAAAATTGCTGAAGCAGTAAATTAAGGCTGGCCAGAAGGGGAAACTCTGACAGTTTTTCTACTTAAGACAGTTCTACAGAAGTTAATTTTGTGCTTTTTTTTCAGTTTTTTCAATTTTCAGTTCCCACAGGGTTGTGGAGTTATGGATGTTTGTTTAGAGGCAATTGCATTTGTAGACCGCATCTTAGAAACTTCAGGCTGTAATTTTAGGGCAAGTTGTGTGTGGAAAGCTGTCAGTTGAAAGCCTCTGAAATTGCTTTTCCTATATGGTTTAACTGGTTCCAGAGTTGATTAAGTGTAAGTAATAGCAAATGGTATTAAACATGGTAACATATTACACTAACATGAGCATCTGACTATATGGTGTAATGTAGAGAACCCTCTGATTATGTCACGGATTTGGGAGGAATCCCAGCAAAAATCATGCCAAGTAATGACACAATGCTAGTTAGGAATATCCAGTATTACTCGATGCCAATAACTTTCCAAACCTTGAACTCTTTTGACAATTAAAAGCCTGGAGCCAGCGGGCTGAGTAGTTTTCAGTCAGAATGTAGGTGTGAAGTATTCTCATTTTTACCTTGTAATTACTTGCAAGAACCCTCTTAAAATAGGCGGCTCAGCTCAGATGGTCTCATTCAAATTTACAAACCTGCCAGAACCCTTGCACTGATTTTTTTTTCCTTTCCCTTTTTTTTTTTTTTTTTTTACAATGGGAGTAGAAAATACTGAAGCAAAAAGCAGCAAGTGGTTGGCAGCCCCTCTGTATTGCACAGGAGACTTGTGCACGTTGACGGTGTGAGCGGGGAATTGTCCGGTCGAGTCGGCCAAGGAGATTCTGGGTTGGGCAAAATTATTCTTTAAATGTTTGGGGTACCCCAATCCACTGTTTTTTCCTGTCTCCTCCATTTCAAAACAAGGACTTAAGCAAGCTGCAAGCAGGGCTTTGCTCGGGGATACCAAAGTTTTGGGTTGCAGTAGCGGCAAATGGTGGTGATACACAACTCCGTTAGGATCCCATGAAAAGAGACGAGTTGTTTTTCACTTTTTATTGGAGTACTACCCAGAGGCTTCAATTAATATCGGATACTTATTGTCCAAGGCAATGTGCCAGCCCACAGTAATTGCTTACAACCGAAACGCGGAGAGATTGGGAGAAGGAAATGTCACTGTCCATTTTATAGATGAAAAACCGAGCTGTGGAGCGATGAAATTTCTTGCCCTGGGTCACACAGGAAGCCGGTGGCCGAGCCAAAAAGTAAAGCTGGTACTTGAATCCTAATCCAGTACCTTAATTAAAAGAATGTTCTTTCCCTTGTACAGTTTAGCCCATCAGCTGGTTTTTTACATGCGGCTGAAGTGCCTGTCTGTTCTTTTGTATTTGACAGTAGGTAGAAACTCACATTTTTATAGTAAGCTTACTAATAGACTAACTCCATTCTCATTAAACGTATATGAAGTCATGCAGTCTTAAGGGAGAATGAACGAAAACGATGTGGTTTTCACTTATGAGTCGTATTGTAGTGAATCCGGGTTGTAGGAAGCAACGTGGGAATGCAGCCACTGAGACTTGTATATAATTAGATCACTCTTGGATTGCAATTATCGCTAGAGTACAATTTCAGCAGCGGCAGTTCTGTTTAAGCATGGAAGTAACTAATTGAATTTATATTTTAATGGCAAAAAAAAGGTTAGTCTTTGAACACTTCTAGTGCAGGTAGCCATTTCTGTCCTATTTAATGTCATCATCCAGGGAAACAAAAGATGGTTTGATTTCAGTTGAAGTTTGGCACATTACCTCATTTACTGGGTTTTATAAGCAGCTGCTATAGCACGACACATCTTCCAAGAATGTGCAAGAGGACCCTGCTGTTTACTATAAAAATGAACATAATTTGTCACAAATATATATATTTTTAAAAGAAGTCCTTTTGCAGCCAGTTCAGCTGTGCTTTGACCAGTTTCTAATTTGCCTAATAGCCATGCCTTTGGTTCACGTTATTGAGGAGTGAACTCCAGAGGTGGCAGGGTACCACGCTGTTGCCCCGTAGCAGCAATTCCTATTTTCATATGAAAACAGTGTGAGAAGAACTTCTCATCCAGGAAGCGTTTTAAATGACTCTTAGTTTAAAGCTTGTGCCCCAGAAATCTCATGTGTGAGTGGTTTTACTGACACGTGTGCAGAAAAATGCTTTTATTCTGAACTCTTGGAGGTTTTAGAGGGCTTGAAGATGAATTTTACTCTTGCTTTTTACAGCACGTTTTTTAAAAAAATCTGATTAAAATGGAATCAGCTTTTTCCTATTGGTACTTCACTGTTTATGTTTCCCGTAGTTTAGGCAGAAGAAAAAACTTTTGCCTTTGTTTCTAGTCGGTTTTATTTTTGGATTTTCATGTGCTCTCAGAGTCTCTAGCTGTGAACATGGCATGGACACACATATATATTTTTTTTAAAGACCTGTTTCCATTTTGTCATTCCTACATTCATAAAAACATATGCATTGTTACTTGCTTTTTGCCGAGGTTTGTTTTGTCGAAACAAAGTTCAGAATTAGTTTGGCTTAACTATAGTACGTTCCTTAATTTCCAAAGAACTGTTTTTAGGATTCAGGTTACATACGAAAAAGGAACTGACACCAGCTAAATACATGCCTTGGACGTTGCATCACTAATGTCTGGCAGGAGTTAAGTGTAGGTATTACAACCAAGCCTAAACTTGCCTTGCTGGCAGATGTGCTTGTAGCTGTTGACGGGCTCTTTACATGGACAAGCTTTGGCTTGACGTCTTCACCCAGGCGCTTGCGGCGTGGGACGTGATGAGACAGGGGCTGGAAGAAGCGTGAAGGAATCCACACTGATGCTTGCCCTCAGGTATTTGGTTAGGCCGAGAGGGAAGAAGACTTTATTTAATGTACCGATAAGCCCGAGTGTGGACTTTACACCTGGCACTAGGCTTTTGGCAAGGCGTGTGTGTCTGAGAAGAAATTACGCAAATTGTTTAGTGCTGGAGGCTGTGAGCTTCACTCTGAAAACAAAGCCCACAGTGTGATGGTTCAGCTAAGGGAAAACGAAAGCTTATGGTTTTTTACCCCCTTTCTTAATAAGGTAAAAATATTCCAACCCCCTAGTTTTATAGCATTAAAGCTTCTGATTTCATTGGAGTAGTCTGGCTAAATTACATTTTATGGACAAATACTAGTGTCATTACTTCATCTGCTGGGTGAACAGTGAATTTGTCATGTTTGGAATGCTTCCTGCAGAGTCTGCTGGGGGAGGACTGGTCTCCCTGTCCCACTTTCTGTCTTATTACAGCCCCAAGGCAGGTATTTCTCTTTCTTTTGATGAATGATGAACAGGATATTGTTTCAGCTCTGTTATTATCATTTTTAATCATGCCTTCTAATTCATGCAGAATCCTACTCGTGGAAATGCAAGCAGGAATTTGCAGGAGTTGTCTGAAGATGCTAACAAGACAGTTGCCTTGTTAAATGTGCAATTGGCATGTGTCGAAAGCTGTGTCTGTGCCTAATCAGAGGGACTTTTTGACCTGGGCCAGTCTTTTCTCAACAGTTTTGTTACTGAAAAATTTGGCAGGGTATTTGGTAGTAAATTGGTAAAGTTATGTCCTCTTAGAAACAAACAAACAAAAAAAAAAAAAAAAGAGGAAAAAGAAAAACTTGAATTATCACAAATATAGAAAAATCGTAAATGAACTGTGATACAGACTGGATGAACAGACCTTTTTAAAGGGAAACACAAGGTTATTAATCATGTCTGCCTTAGTAATGAGGAGTTTGCACCTGCATTTCTTCATGTTGTCCCCAAGTGTGGGAGGAAACGGAGAGGTGGGACTACCCCATGGCCACAATGGGATAGCTGCCCGTGGCGGGTGAGATGAATTCCAACTGAGACCACCACACTAGTGTTGTTTGAGATTAAACTAGCATTAAAAGAGATGTAGCAGAGGTGTAAGTGGATGGTGACGGCGCTCAGCAGTAGGCATCGGGGGCTGTGCATGACTGTAATGAGCCCAGGCTGGGGTTGATGGCACTGGGAAGATACGAGAGTGGAAAGGTGTGTGATGGTCTTCCCATCACGGTTTGTAACGCAGGAGAGACAAAACCTTGTGGGGTGGGTTACGGGGTGAGACAGGTAAGGGGGTGAGAGATCTGGCAATACCAAAGTGTGGACAAATCAGTAAAATGTGAAACTCTGTGGCTATTAGAGAAAAGGTTGCACTTCCAAACTTCGTGTTGGTGTCCTCTCCCCTCACTGCCCTGCAAACCTCAGTGTGACTTGAAAGCCAGTGGTGGCTGTATTTTACAGGTTGTCAGGATTGTAAATCATTAGATATTCCCATGGTGTAGCTTCAACAGCAGTTGCTTCGTTTAAACATAAAAATAAAATGAAATCTAATTTAATTATAATTTAAAAGCCACGTTAAAAATCATAGTTTGAGCACTTTTGAATACTGAACTGCTCTGTAAATATAAAATATTAGAATTATTTTTTCAGGTTGCTCTTTAAAAGGTTGCATGGGTTTGTTGAAATTTTTAACTGTTCATGGAAGAAAAACACTGATACTGTCAAAACTTGAGCTGAGTGAAAAACTCACCGTGACAGTATTAGTTGGAATAACATTAGTCTTTAGCATTTTTACAAGATGCTTGTGAAAGTAAAATGATATATACTTCGGGGGATTTTCAATCGCCGTCACAAATTAGGTGATCACAATAGTTGCTTTTAAGTTGTATTCTGCCTTTATAAGTGAATATGCATGCGTTGGTTAACGTTTATATCTGCAGCATCATTTCTGCTATTAGATTGGATTATATACATTGCTGAGCAACGTAATTCATTTCAGCAGTTGGTTTTGAATGTTCGTTTCCTTTGATACCTGCGCTAATGCGCTGTCTGGAGCATTGGTGAAAACTTCCTATGTCTACATTTGAATGAATATTCCAACAAATTACCCCCCCCCCCCCGCCCCCCCTCCTCCTCTGCAGGGAAATTTTCTCAGAAAGCAGTTCTGGCACCTGCTGCTCAGCCAGAGGCTGGTGATGGTGTTCCTGGGTTTTGGCTTTGTGGGAAGCTGGCCGTTGGGTTGTGTATGCTGAAAAGCAGGAAAATGTGGGTGCAGAAGGAGAGGTGAGGAACTGTAGAAAATGACAGAGAAAAACTTTCTTGTTTTGGAGCACAAAGTTTGTGTCCAAGCCTGGCCAGCCCAAGTGCTTGATATGAAAGCTCTTGCATCGTCTGTCTTGCAAACTTCACCTGGATGTACCTCAATTACTAGAAATATAATAATAGACTCATAGAATGGTTTAGGTTGGAAGGGACCTTAAAGATCATCCAGTTCCAACCCCCCTGCCCTGGGCAGGGACACCTCCCACTAGACCAGGTTGCCTATCTAACCTGGCCTTGAACCCCTCCAGGGATGGGGCAGCCACAGCTTCTCTGGGCAACCTGGGCCAGTGTTTCACCACCCTGAGTGAAAAATTTCTTCCTGGTGTCTAATCTAAATCTACCTTCTTTCAGTTTTGAAGCCATTACCCTCCTGTCCTATCACCACATGCTCTTGTAAAAAGCCCCTCTCCAGCTTTCTTGTAGCCCCACTTCAGATACTGGAAGGGTGCTATAAAGTGTCCCCGGAGCCTTCTTTTCTCCAGGTTGAACAACCCCAACTCTCTCAGCTTGTCAATATTGACAAATATGTATAATAATGACAAACGCGTATAATCAGGGTCTTTCCAAGAGCAGTCTTCTTCAGCACCTGGTCCAACTTTTAGAACAGGTTATGGATTCTGTGTCGCGGAAATGAACGTGATCTTGATGGAGGGACATCTACCCTCCTGGCATGGGACCACATGATGGCAAACTTCATCACAAGGGGAGGCAAGCCCGAAGGCTGAGTGAGGTCCAACATAGATGTGACTTGAGGCTGATGGTCCAGCACAGGGCATTGAAACTCTGGGAGCTGGAGCTTCTCTGCTTGCCTGGGAGAGCGTTATGGTTTGAGAAAACCCGTAACAATTTATTGTCATTTAGACAATTATTCTATCACCCGATGACCCCTCCCCACCCAGAAAGGGGAATCGGGGAAAGCAAGGAAACATGAGGGTTGAAATATAAATGGATTTAATAGGATAAGATGAAATAATTAACAATGATACTAAAGAACCAGTATTAATCCTGATACTGATATAAGATATACAAGAATTGTACTCAGCCAATTGTATCAGTAGGAAGCTGTGCGCTCCCAGCAGGGGACACTGCGAGCACAACGGCTTCAGGAGGAAGGGAAGGGCTCAGGGGTCCGGCACCGGGGCAAGGAGTTCTCTGGACTGCCGCCATCAAGGGAGAGAGAAACTACGCAGCAAACTTTCTAATTTATATCAAATGTGACGTTCATGGTATGAAATAGCCCTGTTGGCCAGCTTGGGTCAAATGCCCAGGCCTCGCTTCTCCTCATCCCTGTACCTGGCAAGGCTCGAAAACACTGAGACCTTGAATGCCACATAGCCCAGCTGGCTATAAAGTAAATAATTTCACTAATTCAGACACTAGAGTCTTTGAAAAGTGCAGTTTTCCCCAGCATTAGAAGAGAAATTAGACCTGTGTCACTCAACCCAGGACAGAGAGTGCACAGGTATGGTCGGTCGGCCGTGACTGGCAGGGGAGGCAGAATGCCACGGTCCTTCCGATAATCTCACACCTGCGTTCCTCTGCACAGCAAGTGTGCTGTGTAAGAAAAAGGGTGTAAAAATATAAGAGGGCTTTTAAAGGTTTACATAATCTTTTCCATTTTACTTTAAAGGCAGAGCTGTTTTCAGGAAAGGAAATTTGGAGGATGAAAAATATGCAGTCAGGTCACAATAACAACAGCAGTAATAACTCCCACTGTGTGCTTTATGGCATCGCTGGGTGCGCTGGGGAGTTAAACCCACTGCAGCTGGGAGAGGACCTCATGCCTGTGGGAGAGATGCTTTTTGCCAGGCATACGGCAAACCTTTGGCAGAGCCTACTGGAGAGCCCAGGCCAACGGTGCTGGACCCCAGCGTTGTCTCTGGTTATTATAAAGCAGCTGAGTGCTGGGAGCTGTGCACAGTACCAAGGGTGATATCTCGGTGCGTAAGAATTAATACAGTCTCTGGAAATGGCCAGAACAATAAAAATTTACCACTTGTCTGTGAGAAGTCACGAGTTGTTTTTCATATACTCTTGTCACCTCGTTCTTTTAGGACATGCTAAAAAGAATTTCAATGAAGACTTCAGCTCCTCATTGTTCTGTTTCCCGTGTGTTTTTCAAACCAAACTAAGGCCTCTCCCTTCTTTGTTCAGACATGTATGAAGCTTTTGCTTACGCATGCACTGTGAGAGGACTACGGCAAGCGAGCTCCAAGATAAGTGTCGTACAACTCTGGCTGCTCTGACTTTTTCTGCTCCGCGGGGCTGATGAAACCCACCCTGTGTCAGCCTGACAACGGGGCTCTGCCTTGAAGACAGACTGGTCTGAAAGCCCTGTTGATAATTTCATGTTTTAAAACAAGAGCGTTCACGTTGCCTGCCTTAGCCCTGGGCTCGCTGGATGTTTCCATCTCTTTTAACCCTCTGATACACGTGTGATTTGAAGGGATAGCTTTTAACTAGTTCTGATTGGGATTATTTTTTTTTTTTTTCCCCCTACTGTTTTCACTGACATCAGTGGGCTTTGTATCAAGGCAAATAAGTCACTCTTGCTTGCTTTCTTTTCCCCGGCTTGCTGCCATATGAGAAAAGGGGTGTGCAGAGGAACTTCTGCTGTAGAGGTGTTACGCGAAGATGAATTTCAGCTAACATGCAGATAGGCCAGCAAGCTGAAGCTACGCTGTAGAGCTATCCAAAGAGACAGATGGGATAACATCAGTGGGAGCTTTGCCTGCTGGAGAAACCGTGCCGTTACTTCAAATCAGAGGTGAAGGTGGTGAAGCCAAGGACAAAGAGTTTGAATAGACCGGATTAGTTTCTGTAAAGATTTTAAACAGACATTGCCTTTTAGTCAGTTGGCCTTGGTAAGTAGGAGGGCTTGGGTGGCAAAGGCTTTGCTGTGGGTAGGAGGCTGCCTGATTCTGGTGTCTGTGTCAAAGTTTTAACCTTTAGAACTGAAATTTTTGAATAGTCAATATTAAAACGTTTAATTTTATGAGAAAGTATTCAGTGACAGCAGGAAACATATGGAGTCTGGTCCCCTGCTGTCTCACTTTATGCTGGTTGCTGATACTGGTCCACAAACCAAAGCAGAGGTGAATGTTTGGGCCCAGTAGTTAGCTGTGATGAAGCGTGTGACACAGCAGCAGAAAGAAATGCCTCAAGTTAATATAAAAGGCTTCTAAATTTGAGGACAGAGGGAGTTTAGAAAATGGCTATGGAGGTTAGTCCCTCATTCCTGTCTGCATGAGGAGATCCCTGTGGGCTGTGCTCGCTTGTGAGGGCCAGGAGCTCCAGCTGCAGCAATACCCCTTTGAGCTCTTGGCCACCAAGATGACTTCTTCAAGTAGCATTGGGCCAATAGGAAATGCTATACATGAAGACTCCTGCTGTACAGGAACATTGAAGAGTGTGAGTGTTTGTTGGCTAATGCCTACTGATAAAAGATGCCAAAATTTGTAAGGCATGAGTTCATCAGCACTCATGGTAATGCTGGTCTGGTCCATAAACTGTTCTGCTAGTCTGCCTGAAAGGCTCCTGTTCTTTATCAAGAGCTCTTGCCAGGGATGGTATTTGTCTCTTAGTGTTTAATGACAGTGATCCTTGGAGCCTTAAAACATTTTCTGATTTTGCAGAGTTTGGGAAGAGGGCATTGTCTCTTAACTTGCTGCGGATGCTACCTTGGCGTGTATAAATTACCTAGGAAGTGATGATTTGAGGGGTGTGTATGTATGTACATATAAATGGAACATGACAGTTCAGCAGCACTTCTGAATTGGCCATAAACAACATGCAGTGCTTCATGTTATGCAGAAAGGAAACCAAACTGACGTGCAGCTGGTAGAAGCTGCTCAGTTCCTGGCTCACACACATATAGTGTATGACATTAATTAGTAGAGGCGTTTTGCCTACACCTGCTCAGTTGTTTCTGATCTTTTGAAAGAACAGCCAGCACTCAACCTTATTCCTCCATGCCATGGAACAAAGAGTGGAATTAGCGGTGTTTTCCTTCCAGCATTTCATGGAGCACAGGCCCCCATAAGCAATTGCTTATTGCTGGAGAAAGGAAGCGAAGGTTTGGCTTGGCCCGTGTGTAGAAAGCTACCTTGAAGGAGGAAATTCCTCTGGGGACATCTGTTTGGTTAGACCCCTCCTACACCGCTCCACCTAGGGGCATGGAGAGCAAGCGTGGTGTCGAATCAAATCTTCTGTATGAACTTGGGTAATGCTGGATTTATAGAGAAATCTGAGTTGCAATTCCTCATGCCCTGGCTGCTCCTGGAACTCTTCTCAAAAGAGCTCTCTAACTCAGAGAGCAATAATTAATCCAGGCTCTGAGTGCTCGTGAACGGAGGCCAGATTTGCAGCTCGTGTAGGTGGGATCTTTCATGAAGGACAGTGAACCTTGTGTCTCTCCTTCCAAACTGCTTCCTTTGCTGTCAGCTAGGGCAGGATAGAAACTTGAAAGGTCTTCACTCACTGAAGGGTAAGAGATTGATAAGGATTGAATCTTTTTTTTTTAATGGTTGATATTTAGCCCAAATAGGTACTGATCAGAGACTGATATCCTGTGGTTGGCCCAGTGGCTTTGGTAAATGCCTTCACCTGGTGGTAGGTATCCACACCACCAAAAAACATCATCAGAGCCAGCATGTATGTGTACAGTCTCAACAGGGATGCCAAAAATTGAGCGTAGAGACAGAGAGGCTTGCACAGGTAGAGACAGTTGTTTCCTCAGACTGTGGGTGAAATGGCCATCAGTGCCAATTCTAAGAAAAAACAGTATTTCAGCTTTGAGGTGGCACGGGGTGCGCTGGGCCATGTGGGAAGCAGCTGGAGCTGTACCTGAGAGGTTTCACCTTCCTGTCAGCTCCAGGCAGTGGTTAAGTCACCTGAGAAGCTACCATATTTTCTGTTGGAGTTTACCAGTTTTAGTAATCCTGTGGGTATAGTTTGGAAGAGGGCCTGAGGAGGGGGGGCTCTGGGTGTCCCAGAGATGGGTGACACCACTGGTTTCCCACTCCACAAGACTTGTCTGTGGGTCAGTTGGTGGTGTGAGGGATGTGTTGGGCAGACACGCATCTGTCTGTAAAGTACCTGCCAAAGATATCCCCAGATGTGACATGTTGTTGGATAGGAGAGGACACACGCAGTTAATTTGGTGACAGAGCCATGTAGCAACATGTTCTTCCATCAGTAGTGCTGCTGCCTCAGCTCGGTGGCCCTCAGGGACCTCCTGTGTTAGGTACATGGCTCAGTGGAAATGGTGGGAGAGTGCTGCGTACTGAAACATGAGGGAGAAATATTTCAGTCCAAGTGTATGGTGAAAAGGCTGTGATTGATTTCTAAGGCTGAAGAGTCAGTCTTGCAAGTTTGGGATGCTAAGCCAAAGACAAGGCAAGAGCCTGTGATTACAGTCTGGCCTAAAACACTGGAGGATGCTTTTGAGACCCATAATTTACAGGCTAATCGGCATTTGCCAAAGCAACAGATGTTGCAGGATCGGAAGGAAGGTGGCTGGAAATGGGCAGTGTTTTCACCAAACGGGGTCCAGCCTGCTGCTGAAGACTTCCCACGCTCCGAGTCAGGCTAAATAAGCAGCTAGGGCTGAGCGTGCTGTGCTGACCAGGGCAAGCGAAGAGGGCAGGGCAGGTCTGTGTTTTCAGTTAAGCAGAGAGACAGCTGGAACTGCTTCATTTTTTTATTCAGTGATGACTGAATACACAGAACCTCTACCAGGGACTGTTGATCCAGAACGGTTACTGGTGCCCTGAGAGGCATCGTTTGAGGGAGCCCTCTGTAGCTTCACAGTGGCAGCCATCAAGACGATTCTTTAGGAGTCAGTAACATTTCAAAACTGATATTAAAGACTCTGATAAATGTGTCTAATTAAAAATTGTGGAAAAGAATTAGGTAATGTTTTTCTTTCCTCTCCCCATCTCTCCCTCTATATTGAGCATCTCTCCGTTGTCCCCAGAACTCGTCTTTCGTCCTGCATTTGCTATTCAGCTTTTATTTTCCTAGGCTGCACTTGAATCACACATTTGCAAGGAGAGGAAACAAGCGCATTCAAAAGAAGAAAATAAGAGTAGTTTTCATTTTTTTTGAAATGAATCAAATGCCTTATCCAAAGCCCATTGAATTCCATGTGAGTTTCGCCCCCCCTCCCGACTTCAATGGGCTTTGGTTCTGGCTTTTAGCTCCCATGAAAGGTCCTGAACTGTCTGTGCTGGGGTGACAAGGAGGCTTGGATAGACAATTACCAGAGCTCTTCTCGGCCCCTGGCACAGCCAGGTTGCTAAGGAGACTTGGCCTCGGGATGGGCCCCTGAGCTCACCCCTTCCGGGGTTATTGTCTCCTCTCCCTGCCAAGGCACTCCAGTAGCAGCAGAGCCACTCTTTCCCTCACAATACACTCTACTTCGGCCTCTGGCAGCAGCAAATCCTGCCCTACATCTTCCCTCCGCCGGCATGCTCGGCGAGCAGTTCTCTCTTCCCGCAGTTTTTCCATGCCTGCACCCCCCGCACTAGGACCCACGTGGTGGGATCACATCTTCTGGGTTCTGTTGGCTGTGAAACTTGGGGGTTTTTTTGGTCCCTATCGCCCACATCTTCACTTCATGCATTGGCATCATGACTTTCCTGTCTCTCTCCTCTCTGATTTCCCTCTGTGTTGGCTGCAGCTGCTCAGCAAAACATATTGGAGGAGATAAAGCCAAGGAATGGAGAGGGTTGAGGCCCTTTATAGGAACTACCTGTCCAGGGACTTAAACTCCTTAAAGAGGAGTCTCAGGACTCCTTGTGAAGTGTGTAGGCTTCAGGAGTAATTTCCAGGACAGTTCTTCCAGTCTCTTCTCCATCCGTCATCTGTGGCAGGATGGGCTCCCACCCATCTCCAGGTGTCCTGCAGGGCTGGGAGCTACCTGGGCAGCTCCTACCGTTGTGCCAGTTTTTCAGAAACTTGGAATTTTCCAGCTTCCCTGGATTCTTTGCAGTTTTCTCTCTTGGAGGAAGGTATTCTGAAGTTTTAACATTAACAGACTAAAGGGCAGTTTCTTCTAAGCCATTGGGCAGGTCTCTTTGTCAGTCGTCTTCAGATAGTGAGTCTGTTTGTCTATAGATAAGCAAGCAATTCTGAGCAGAAACGCTCAAGCCCTGGACGCTTTTATGGTGGTGTGTAATTTAGGTGCTTGTAGCCTTGAATATGATACTCCTCACGTGAGCGATCATTTTCACTCTGCCTTTTGTAGATAATTGACTCCTCAAATGGGGATGATGTTGGGTTTGTATCTAAACTGCAAGCTGGAGAAAGCAAGCTGGTGTCTGTCTCTTAAGGTGGGGTGCAGTATTAAGCATGCTTTCTCTTTAAAAAGTGTTATAAAGTTAGACTTTGGGAAGAAATAGAATAAAAATGAAATATAATAGGTGAGGACTTACACATAGTTATCAGTTTGGCTCAATTACTTTCAGATCAATACACGGAAGGAATTTAAAAAATATTTGAACATCCATTACATTCACTTTTAAACATCTATTACATTTCAGTTGAACCAGGAAAATCTGTTAAAGTAAGCAGGGCATATCTCTGAAAAACCTTGTAGATCTGTACGTAGTTCACTGAGTAGCTAATATTTATAGTAATAAAATTAGTATCTACTACTTTTTATGGTCCTTATGATCTAGTGTTTGGAACGCTTGAAGACAGCTACTCTGTGGGGTGATTTTCTGTGTTGTAGCACATGCTGTTGACTTGTTTTTGAAACGTGTTGTGTTAGGAGCGAAATGTCAGTGGTCAAATAATAAAGATTTATTTCTTGAGGTTCTGATTCAATGCAATGTTAGTGAGCAAGGGGAATATCGAAATCAGTAGGGCTACAGAGCTGTGAGATTGGTTGCTAACTCGTATGAAACTATTGTTTGTCTGAATTAAATAATTGGAGATGTATATGGTCACTGTAGTTTAGCGATGATCCTGATTATTAGGTTATGTAAGGCTAATGATAAAATTAGTTTCACCAGCCTTTAAGATTTTTTTTAAAAGGCAACTTTGACTTTTGCTAGTCTTTAGTAAAAAAGAACGCACTGTTTCCATCTAATATTAGTGTAGCCAGTTGTGTGAGTGATGATTTCTGCTTACAAATGTACGGCTTTGTATTTTAAATGCTAAATAGTGATGCGAGATTTATGAATGTGATTTGGACAGTACCTGTGCTTAAGCAGAGTCCTTAGGTGTGTGTGGTTTGCAGAGACAGACAGGAGAACATCCCGAAGTGATTATTTTCAAGAAACGATACTGTGCAGAATTATACTTGGTCACTTGTAATTAGTGGAAGTTTCTCCATATTTAGTTATTTTCTCCAATACCGGGTGTATTTCTTGTGGTCCTTGGACTCCAGGATTGTTGTGAAACCCCGCTGATTTCGCATCGTGATGGTTATGTTGTTCTGTGCTGTTTGCCTGCGTGGGCATAGGAATATACTCCCTTCTGCTGAAGTGGGGGAGTTGACGAACACTAATCATTGCTCCATATGTTGGCGGGCAACTAAAGTTTGTTTTTAACACTTTTACCCTTAGAGAAGAAATTTCACAAATGGCTATACATATACACCTATACATATGCATGCACTTTATTTAATTTTTTTTAAAGGAATTTGGGACCAAGAATGTAATAACTTTGCTTTTACTTCTTTGCTTTGCCTCCTCTTTTTTTGGTAGAGGAAACGTTTGACAGTCATCAATAAAAGATTAAATCATTGATGGCTATCGGGATAAACTAAACACCTTTCGTGTGTTGATGCTGGCATAGTAGGAACTTTTCCAAGATGTTTCAGGCCTCATTCTCTGGTTTGTTTAAGGGCAGAGAATAAGGTCACAAAGGAAATCAAACCCTGATGTGGAGAAATGAAACATGAGGCCTACTGACTTCTAAAAACCATTTTAAATAACATTCTCTAAGGTTTCATTTTATACCGAAGGCAGCTGTAATAAGTTTTGGAAGATGGTGTAAGGTTTCTATTAAAGAGAGACTTTTGCTTGCCGTTTTTGTACCCAAATGAAGGAGCGAGGGAGATGGAATTAGAGCTTATTTAGTATAAGGTGAGAAACTAAAAGTTCTCTCCAGAACTGTAAAATAGTAATTTATATGTTCTACTGTAATTTACAAATTAAAAAATATTAAACTGTTCCTAGATCTTTGAAAATGACACGCATAGCTGTGGAATCATTCAGTAACTGCAACACAAATGCACTTTTGCCACAAGTAAAATAAGACTGCTGCTTTGTAGTATGCTGCCAGCGTAGCCTCAGTGACTAAATTCCCAGTAGATGTTTGCCGCATGCCAAATATATTGGACCGTATAAAAGATCCCATTGTTCCTTGGGCAGCATTATTTGCTATTACACTCGCAATGTTTGCTTGTGAAACAATTTATTGGAAACTAGTGTGTTTAAGAAGGAACGCTTGATTTGAAATTCGGTTGATTTGGCCCATAACGTCAAAGCTTTTATGGTGTACAGCCTCTAAAAATAAATATTTAGGTCTGCTGTTTTTTGACTTATCTTCAAAAGAATTCCTGGAGCGGGGGAGAATGGACAGCTCGGGCTGGGGATGGGCTTTTCACTTCTAATTCATATGTTGAAAGTATACGTAGATCTGTATTAACTTTACATTCTTATAAAAAGGAAGGGGCAGAGTTAAGTTGGCAGGAAGAAGGCGGTGAGTTCCCAGCGAGGCTGACGAAACTGCAGCTCTCTGAAGGTTTTCTGGGGAGGGTGGTATTGTCCACCCTGCTCACTGGATAATAAAGAAATTTAGTACCCAGGGGTGTCATTTTGAGGGCTTTCTCTTACGTGATGTTTGAATGAAAAGTGTGTGTGCTTTGCCCACTTGCCTTTTCCAGCACAAAAAGGCTGTTGGTGGCCCGGGCGGCTGGGGAGCTGGGCTCGTGCCCTGCCCACCACCCAGATGTCAGCAGCTTTTAGATCAGGCTCAGCGAGGGTGGTGAAGAGCTGCCCTGCTCTCACAGCTGAGGGCAAGGCCCCCATGGATGCTCTGCCCAAAGGCTCTGCATATCGCATCCGCAAAATGGGGCTGGGAACCCAGAAAATTTGTCTCTCTGCGTACCCAGATGGTGCAGGGTGCGCTCGATATTTTCAGTGATGTAAGCTTGAGCAAGAACATTTGATAAATGCTGAAGTCCATTGGTTCACATTAAATACACTGCAGTTTTCCAGAGAACTCTGTATTTCCCTGGGTCCTGCTCAGAATAAGAAAGAAGTGGTGTTTCTGCTGCTGCGTCTGGGTGAAGTAGAGAGCAGCCATCGTGGCAGTACTGGTCAGAGTGTTTTGAAAAGTCGGGCTGTCTGGTGTGTGCATCCTGCACGAGGGGGTTCAGTGCTGACGCTTCTGCTGCTCGTTTTGAAAAAAATCCCTTTTGGTTTGTTTTAATATGTTGGTCAGTTTTAAAAATTAATCACTAATCTTTCTTCCTAATTTGTGTAGGTTTAGTTGGATCAGAATGTTACAAAACCCAGAGGTACTTATTACAATAGCTAAAAAGAAATGAAAAGAAAGATATTTTACTTAATTCTTGCTGAGTTGAACTATGAAAAACGCTTAAGGTTTTTAGGCATGATTTCTCCCCTCCCCCAAATAGCTATTCTTTATATTACAAGTGTAGCGCTCAAGTCATCTCCTTTGAACTGTAGTTTTTGTTATACGTTTTGGCTGCAGTGTTATTTCGGAGGAGTCAGCCAACAGGCTTACAGGGCTTTTTGGCTCGAGTTCACTTACAGTTTTCTTGGCAGCTCTGCTTATTTATGCATCTTTATTTCTCTCTCTCTCTCTCTCTCTCGTGCTCCTTCTCGCTCGCCCTCCCCACCCCACCAGAGCGATCACCGCACAGACCCATCCTCCAAGCTGGCCTCCCAGCAAACGCCTCTGCAGTCGTCGGAGGTGACGTCGAGTTTGTCTGCAAAGTCTACAGTGATGCTCAGCCTCACATCCAGTGGATAAAACATGTAGAGAAGAACGGCAGTAAATACGGACCAGATGGACTGCCCTATCTCCAGGTTTTAAAGGTGAGGCTTTACAGATGCCGGCGATGGTGATGACTTCTTTAAAGCGTTGAGTTTATTTGATGTACATCCAAGAATTTTGAGATCTGAACTTCTTTTGAGAGTGGAAGTGTTTATGTTACAAATGAAATAACGAGTTAGATAGATAAACATTTGATAGTCTAAATGCTAATTGTGCAGCTTATAGACACTTTTGCTCTTTTTTTTACTTCCGTGAAGTCCTTTATCTCTGAATGTTTCAGGCATGACTTATTCAGAAAAAATGAAAACCCTCTTAAAGAACATCATTGACATTTACGTTTTGGTAGAGCGCATCCAAAACATACATGGGAGAACCTCCTCCATTTCTTCCACGTTTCTTCAGCCTCTTTATTTCAAAGTAACGTGGCACCTGCTGCCAAGAGCCTGTTGGCGGGGTTGGGTTTGCTGGATGCTGAGCCTGCAGAGACGTTCTTTTTTCGCTGGCGTGTGGTGGCCTATCGGTGGTGTCATTCCTGCTGGCAGGCCTTTCGAGCGAGCCTGACCATGGAAACTCCAAAGTTTTCCAAGCTGGGTGGCATTGCCCAAACTCAGCGTGTTGGCAGGCAGGACAGCCAGCTCTGTACCATTGTGTTCCACGCAGCCGGTGTACCAGCCCAGGTGCTTTTTTCCTTGATGCCGCTGTTTTCTAACTCCTCATGTGATGCTTCGTATTTAAAAAAGAAACAAAAAACCCAACAAAAAACCCAAACAACCCCCAATCCCTCAATGTTTTGATGCTGATACCTGTATGAAGTGGAAGGCGTATTCTCATGTCGTGTTGGTGGTGGGACCGTAGACAGATTGGTGTCCGTTTTGGGCAGCAGTGACATTGTTCTCCTGTGTTATTGGTCTATTCTAGCATTCGGGGATAAATAGTTCCAATGCTGAAGTGCTGACACTGTACAATGTGACAGAGGCGGACGCTGGAGAATATATTTGTAAGGTCTCCAATTATATAGGGGAGGCCAACCAGTCTGCCTGGCTCTCTGTTCTGCCAAGTAAACAAGGTAACACTGTTTTTTAAAGCAAGCTGGATGTAGAAGCTGGAAAAAATGGTGCTTTGGGAGACTGCAGGCAGCTTGTAGGATAACTCTTTGGCCTTGTGGTATATGTGTAATCTTCCTTTGGTGATGCAACTGGTATTACACCAGCAGCCATGGAAAAATTCCCACAATATTCCCTGTGTACCATAAGCACTGGTTTCTGACGCTGATCTTTATTCTCTCTCGCGTTTGGTGTCTTTGTGTCTGTGTGTTTATGTCTAGTTTTGTTGTCAATTCAGCATACTTTGCCGTTCACATATAGGGTACTCGTTGAATAATGTAATTACAACCTAATTAGTGTATATTTATATATATACATATGTATATATATATATGAAATGTTCACATGGGTACCTACTGAAACATAAGGTCAGGTCAGTTTAGTCCCTTATAACTTCCCACGTCACCTGCAACTGTGCAGGGTGGGAGGTTTTTCTGTTGTTACTCACCAGTTATTAGCTGGGTAATAACCCATCAATAGCAATAAAGACTGGCAACAACGTGGCTACAGCTCACAACTAAATTTACTTTGAAAAGATCTGGTAAAAAATGTGTTTACTCCCTCCTCATGAATTTCAAAGTAACATTTTTGAATGGAACAGAGACAAAAAGCAGCAAACAATAATTTCTCTAAGTCTTCCATCATAGAGACCTTGACACTGGTGCCCTGCTGCACCCATCTTGGGACAGCTGCAAAGTTCCAGCTCTAAGATTTACTCTCTTTGTACGAGTTTAGATAATCACTAATACGCTGATTGTTTCAGTGCATAATGGCTTGTCAAGCCCCAGATTTATCAAGCCTAGAAGGAGACCAGAAAAAAACCCCTTCCAGATTATTATTTTTTTTAAACTCTCCAAGATTTAGAAAAAATATATTTTATTTCCATCTCCTGGTTTTCAAACCTTTGGGGTCAGGTTTTTCTCCACATCTCTGAGCCACGACTGATCTTTTTCGAACAAGTCCTGAGCTACCATCCTACTCTCCCCGCTCTGCTGTTAAGCAAGGCACCAAATGTTACCAGACTTCAGATTAAACTTAGGTTTGGCAACACTGGACAACATTCAATATTTAACTGTGGTGCAGCGCCTGATGCAAGGACCATACGCTGCTTAAGACAGCTACTAAGTTGTGCCTTTTGGAGCAGAATTTGCCCTTTTTTAAATCCTTTCGGACCATATTTTTATAGTAAATTCTTCCCTCTGAAACAGGTAACTACATGTGAAGGAGCCCACATTCTGTCCTACTTTGTCTTCTCTTTGCTTTTCTTTCAACTTCCTTTTATTAAAAAAGAAGAAGGGAAAAAAAAAACAACCAAGCCTTGTGGGTTAATTTTTCCATGTCATTTGATTGCATGCATGTTTAGGTGGTGAGTTTAGGTCTGGTGAAGGGTGTTGATTACTTTCTGAGGTGAGCTGGGACCTGTTGGTAAACGCCTTTTGGATGAGGGATTGTGGATGGGGAAGGAGCTTTGCATCTCTGCACCTCTGCCTTTACAAAGTGCAAAGCCCTGTGGCTCCATCTCCCTATCCACAAGAATTCTCTCAATGTCTAGCTTTTTCTCTTGCTTCCCTCTTTTGTTTTTTTCTAGGCTGCCGGTGTTAACACCACGGACAAAGAAATTGAGGTTCTCTATATACGGAATGTAACTTTTGAGGATGCTGGGGAGTATACATGCTTGGCGGGTAATTCTATTGGGATATCCTTTCACACTGCATGGTTGACAGTTCTGCCAGGTATACACTGCTCTCTTTCTGTGGTTTTTCCTCTTTTTTTTTTTCTCCTTGTTGATTGCTGCAGAATTAGCACGGCTTCTGTCTCAGAAAAGGACTTTTACAATGATTCGGGTTTTTTTTAAACACAGTTGCCTCAAGCCAATGAATTGTCTTGTCATGTATTTGCAACTCCGAAAACCTAACAACAAAAGAAGGTGGGGGGAATGTCTATTGCGCTCAATTGAAATATTTCTTACATCTGTTAAATGTTCATCAGAAATGCTAAGGAGCTGCATTTCCTTAGCACTTCAGTGAGAAAACTGAAAAAATCAGCACAATAATCATTGTAAAATTGTTTCAAGCGGAGGAAATTCAAAGTTTCTTACGAAGCTTTGGGACTAATTTGGCCACAATCATGTACTGGCTCATCAAAATACCGGAGCTATTTAGCGTGCTTAAATTCACTTTTACCTATCATCCAAATCTCATATGGAAATTCTAATTGTAATGTCAATGGATCGTGTACAGAAGCAGTGCCTTCCATATCTTGGGAATCGGCTCCGTGCATCTTTAAACATTGCATGCTCTAAGAAAACAAGTAGTTGTTTGCTTTTACTGCAAAGCATGTCTTGCTGTTCTGGGGTTGATGATGTTTCTGTCCTTAAAAGAAACAAACATCAACGTGCTTTATTGCCTGAAAATTGTTATCAGCTGTTAGATGATGTAACTGTAGTTGGTTTTGACACTAGTCAAATTTTCTCGTTTATAACTGTTGGCAGCTGCCTTAGGAGTTCCTTTGAAAAAAACCACGAACCACCTGAGGTTTGCTGGGTCATCTTGTGCTTACCATTTATTAATTGTTAATCCTAAGTAGAAGGTACAAAACCTGCATGTGCATATTGCTGAGGTTCATATTACGGGAGTGAAACGTTCCTACTTTCTGCAGATAATTTCTTACCCTTCATTAAAAAATATCGAACGAGGCAACGTTATTACATCTCACTCTTAGGTGCACACGGAGCCTGCATGGTCTGGCACCAAGCAGGTGAAGCGGTACTTGTGTAGAGCTTGCTTCTGCTAGAGTGTTTGCATTTTGCAAGTGCTTGAACAGCATTTTTATTTTTTTTTAACCGATTTTCTTGAATGAAATATTTTTCTCAGCCCAGAATGAGGCACAAGAAAATTTCAGCTTGAACGTGCATTGCTTGCGGAGTGACCGCTGATTGCTTTGGAATGCTGTTTATCCCAGGCGCTGAATCCCAGATAAGGGATTAGGGACAGTGTTTGCACATGTAACTGTCTTAAAGATAATTTCAAAATGGTTTCAATCAGAGCGACAGCTATGGAGAACCACTCCCACTAAAATCTAATCTCATAGATGATGAGGTTACTTGAAATAGGCAGTCCTCACAAAAGAGGACTCATTAATTAACGTAACGCTAGCAATTCAGCCTTCGCTTGCGTTACGCTTTTTAATCCGTGCTCTTCAAAGGACTTCAGGGGAGTTGGGCACCCGGCGTGAACCGCAGTGAGTTAAGGAGCTGGGCAGCCGATTCCTCCAAGCACTTCAAATCCCTAACCTGAATTTAGAAACGTGATGAGGGACTGATTCGTCCTGCCTTCCCTCTGTATTTTGAGACGCCAGTGAAAATTTTGGATAAACAGGCAATGCAAACTCAAGCCCAAATGTCTATTTGCAAATTTAGACACTTTTCTTTTAGGCTAGCTAACTCAGTATTTTATTTTTAGATGTGTCTTTATGTGGTCAAAAAGAATTTTAATGCTTTTGAAGCTTGACTTGAGCAACAAAATGAATCTGAGGCTAGTTTGAACACTTCAGTTTTTTCTTTTCCCCCAAAATTATGCTTGATAAGGTTAATGCTTAACAGGTTGCCCAGAGAGGTGGTGGAGGCCCCATCCCTGGAGACATTCAAGGCCAGGCTGGATGAGGCTCTGAGCAACCTGATCTAGTTGAAGGTGTCCCTGCTCACTGCAGGGGGGTTGGACCAGTTGACCTTTAAAGGTCCCTTCCAACCCAACACATTCTATGATTCTATGATAGATCATCCAATATTTCAAGGTATAGATATCTACCTATCTAGGCAGACACATGTACGTGTCTGTATATGTATACGTGCATGCACAAGCTCACTCGGGCAAACTGAGAAGTCAAAGCAGTGATCTAGAGAAAGGAGTTACTCTCAGATTGCAAGATGGCCTAAACACCCACAGTATTCTGTATGTCACACAGTCGCTGCGAGAATTGCGGGTATTTTACCATTTCATGTTGTTCCAAGCGCTGTGCTGAACTGTACTATGTACCGTGTGCTAACTCTGTGGCATGATTGTTCCCTCCTAAAAACTTCCAATCCAGCTCCTGAAAAAGAAAAAGAATATCCAGCCTCTCCGGACTACCTGGAAATAGCAATTTACTGCATAGGGGTCTTCTTAATTATCTGCATGGTGCTGACCGTCATCCTGTGCCGCATGAAGAACACCACCAAGAAGCCCGATTTCAGCAGCCAGCCCGCTGTCCATAAGCTGACAAAGCGAATCCCTCTGCGCAGACAGGTAACAGAAAGTAGATAAAGAGTTTAAAAAAACTTTTACCAAAACCAACTAAGCCAGCCCGTCCTCCCGATGACTGCTTTGGCAAGGGGAATAAATAAGCATTAAACCGAATTGCAGCAGGGAGACAGGATTTAATGTGGCACCTGGGAGACTGGTGGGGGAAGAAAGTGCATCTTGACAGAGCAATGTGTGTCTCAAGGCGAGGGAATCATAGAATCACAGAATGGTTCGGGTTGGAAGGGACCTTAAAGATCATCTCGTTCCACCCCCCTGCCCTGGGCAGGGACACCTCCCACCAGCCCAGGTTGCTCAAAGCTCCGTCCAGCCTGGCCTTGAACCCCTCCAGGGATGGGGCAGCCACAGATTCCCTGGGAATCAGGGCAGGGATGTCTGAGGAGAGATGTGAAAAATGGAATATGGTCGATATTAGCAGCCTATAGATGGAAAAAAATGTATTTAAAGTATTTTGGGGCCTGATCCTACAGCTCATTGAAGTCAATGGAAAAATTTGTACTGACTTAATGGACTTTGGAACAGAATCTGATTTAATTGTGTGTTTATAATGTTTCTAAGTTGACTATTATTGCAGTAACTAGGTACCAGATACAGAGAGGTATTTTTCGGGAAGAATTTTTAGGGGAGGGAGTTTCATAGCCAGGCGTCCAGAAATCACCCCAAAATAGAAAAAAGACTGTAATAAAGTAAAAATAGGGGAGATGCTTTATCAGATCTCGGAGAGTTTGATTAAGATGCTGATGCTTTTGAGTGAGGAACAAAAGCAAATCTCAGATTTAAAATACACACAACAGCATCACAGAAAATCTGTTTTACAATTGCTTGCGGCTGGCAATGGGTGTTTCTGGAGAGGGCAGTACCACAAGCAACAAACCAGTTGAACGAGTAAAGAGGCCGTCACTTGCCAAACAGCCTCCATCCCCACATACTGTCCTCTCCTGAAAGACTTGTTTCTTTTGAGCTGGAGTTTAATACGTTGTGATTTTTTTTTCTTGCAGTAGGTCTTCAGGATAGAACTCTAAACCCACCAAATCCACCCACAGGTTTCAGCCCTGTGAGGTGGAGGGTGTTGGCATCTGAGGCTTTGGTTCACCTCATTATTCAAAATTGGGACCATCTGCAGGGACTGGATCCAGGCTCCGGTCAGGGGTTTGGATCTCAGGGTTTAGCTCAGGTCCATCCGCACCATGAATAGGTTGCGCAGAATTTCTGCAGTTTTGTTTCTACAACCTGTCCAGAATATTATAACTACCAGTAATATACTTGAAAACTAGTTCTTCAGTGTAAGTGAAATTTAAGATGCGCAATCCACCAGAGTTAGGGTAGAGCTTGGTTTTGGGATTTTGCACGTTATTGCTTTTTTCTGAACCCCTTTTTTCAGGGTTTCTGAATCTCTTTGGTTAGAAGTACTGCGGAGAAGTCCCTCTAGTAATGCTTTAGCCATCTTCCTCTGAAGTGCAGTATTTTACACAATTTTGAGGTGGGGGATGTGAACTTTGTCTGATCTGAAAAATACTTGGTTTGTTTTATGAGCAAAAATGTTAATTTTTATTTTGTCTGACTTCGGGGTTTTTTTGTTAAAATGTTATGATTTTATTCATTTGCTTGAGGATCACTGGGAAAGGAGAGGGACTTTTGCCTCTGAGTGTATGAGAAATTGATGAGAAGCCCTCAGCTCAATTTAAACATCTCTGTGGCTAAAATTCTGCGTAGCTTTCTGGACAAAGAAAAGGCTTTTCAAATGGCGTGTACTAAACCAGAGAGAGATACGTATCGGCCGCTTAGATAAAAGACATTTGTTAGATTTCTGCCTGAATATAAAAGCATCATAATGACTCAGAGATAAGTTGACGGCATGAAAAATACCTAAGGTTTGGTGTGAGCTCAGTTGTGTCAGTTGGAAATGGCTCCTCGGGGGGAGCGTGTTATTTCGTTGCGTGTGACAGCAGTGCCAACCGCTGCCCTCAGTTTAGTTATTTATCATTAAATGATGCAATATGGACCTTCTCCAAAGCTATTGTTTTCACAAAGGAAAAAAATCTCTGTCTTATAACATGCTTGTCAGATTGGGTTTTATCGGTTTATTGTGGTTTTCTAGATTTTCTTAGCAAAACCAGCATTTTTGCTTTTAAAGGTGGGAATGATTTTTTTGAAAACCAGTGTATGTTTGAAAGTGCAAATCCTATTTCAACCCCTAAGCAAAAATTCCACTGCTCTCAATTCTCCTGAGTGCTTTTTTTATTAACGGGATTTTCTCATTGAAGGGCTCCCTGCTTTCCTATCTTCATAGAGGAAAATATAACTACTCTAAGTGTTAAAAGAAATGTGTATTTCTGGTTTGATGATTTCGCTGGTCATTTCACTAATTGTAGTAGCTTGCAAAGGCAGGATGAGACGAGCAGTCCCTAAAGACTGGCTCATCAACAGTGAAGATTCCTTGATTTTCCAGTTGGCATCTTCTTGGTCTCTAAGGCTGCAGCAGTTGTTTCATTTCTGCATCTTTTAAAGCTGGTTTTGGATTTCAGGATCGTTGTCACGAATCAAGAATTAAAAAATAAGCCAGGAGGTGTTTTATTTAACGGGTGTGTGTTTCTGGATTATTCAACTCAGTTTATTTTGTTCTACCACCAGGCTTGCTTTTGTGTTGCACTTTATTTGTATGTCAGAGGATTGTATTTAAAGCTCGGCTGGGTTTTGTCACTAAACCTCTGTTTATCTGTTGAATGAAGGTTCTCCCTTGCCTTTGTGCGGTGTGTGGGAGGAATAAAGACAGTGGCCGGGTTGTGAAGAGAATGGGTGAGAGCGGGCAGGGGAGATGCTCGTGGCAGGTATAGACTGCATGAGCTGGGCAGGGATCCGGGATGGGTGACGGGATTTGTTGGAATTCCAGCGAAATGAGGCCATAGATTGGGGAATTCTTGATATTGTTTTCGAAGCTCTCTGCTGCTGGGTCAAGGTCCCTGAGGATCTGGAGTTGAAAATAGTCCTGGTTCACAAAGAGGTGCTTGCTTGACTGTGATGCCATCTTGTCTAAGCGGGATAAGAGTCTTGCTGAGTAACATATGGTTTGGTTTGCAGGCCTGGATTCTCCTACACTATTTAGTCTGAGCTACTACAGGATTTTATCATTCCCCACATGCAGGCATTTTTTTTCCTGCCAAAATGCGGTTCTTTTCACATTCGTAGGAAGGGTCACGATGAAGTCAGGAATTATCAGTTCCCTCCCCCTAGAGCCTTCAGCCTCACTGGGATCTGGTACTGGGTTTTGGAAATGGAAACTGCTTACAGGGAAATCCAGCAAGCAGTTCCTCTTCTTTATATAAAAGCAGGGCTCTGCAGTGCTCTGTCGGTATTAGCCGTGTTCTGTGTAGCAGTCCCAGCTCGCAAGGGAGGAGGAAGAAGTGTTTGTAGGATTGAACATCTCAAGCCGATTTGCAGTATAGGCTTTAGGTGACAGGTTCACTGAACCGAAAGGTAAAGAGTAGCCTTCAACAGGATCAAACCTTTTGTTTTTCTTTTAACAAGTAAATTATAATTAAAACAGACAAAAAGACAGGGCTGCTCTAGTGTCTATAGAAGGTCCCATCTCTTGTGACTTGCCCAAAGTCAAGTACAAGTGTTTGTCATCACTAGAGGATTTCGTTAGCGCTATTGCAGTCCTCAAACCAGGACACACAGTTAATCTGTCAAATTTGGACACCCTCAATTTGTGTGTATATATGTGTCTTAAATAGGGGATGACTGATTTCCTGTGCTTAGTATTTTAAATACATTCCCGTTAATTTATATCTGTTGTGGTTGTTGACTCTAACCCTTCGTAAAGATATAGCGAGGACGTTTGTGATCAGCAAAGGCTGGTTGGTTTAAAGTAAGACTTAAGCTCACCGAGAAAAAATAGCTAATTGAAAATAATGATGGGAGCTGGAACCTGAAAAAAAAAAAAGTAATCCGGAAAAAGTAATGTAACATAGTATCTCACGTAGTATTGAGCAGTAAAAATTTCATTCATTTTAAGGAATAGACTGTGAAATACAAAGTTGAATACACAACTTGCAGTAGGATGTGTTGCAAGGTGTTTACTTTAATACATGTTTTAGTTTCTTGTGTTATCCTTGAATTTCTGTATATGGAAACTGTGGACTTGCCTAGTAGGACTCATTTACTATTTTGTTGTATAAGTGTTTCAAAAGGAGCACTTTTCTTGAAGGAGTTGTGCTTGTGTGCCTGTGTTTTAAACGCCAGTACTGACATTAGGAATCCTCAGTTTCATGTATTTAACCATGTTTCATCCATTTAACCTTATATTTTCCTAGATCCAGTCACTCAGACGGACCATTTCTATCAACAGCTAATAGCATTACTTACTAGTTATATTTATATACAAATATGCATATGACTTCAAATTAACTTTTATAGCAGAGCCGTCAAAAAGACTGACAAATCACTGCATGGCTGCTAAAATCTCCCAGCATGAGTGCCAGAACTGACAGATCTAGGCTTTGGGATATGGTATAAATCATCAGTGGAGGAAAACACCCTTCATAATCAATTACAGACAATTACACACTGCTCTGCAGCTGATTTCGCCACATGGCATTTAAAGATTCCAGCAAAGATTTGTTTGTTTTAAATGCTCCACTGCTTAGAAATGCTTGTAAAGCATTATCTCGGAGCTGATTAAATACAGCGTGTTGGCCGAAGGAAAAATATCTTGTTAAAATTGGGATATAATAATGCATTGGTGCGTGAGGTTTGGACACAGTGGGCTTTTCTCCTTCTGAAGTGCAAATATGGAGCGAAAGATCTGCCTGAGGCTGGTTCTTTTCTTGGTTATGGCCTCCTAAAAGCAGAAAGGAAGCACACAAAAGAGTATTTTATGGTGGAGGTCTACCTTCCTGTTGAGGTTAACATGTACCACAACAGTCCTTTCAGTCTTCTGCTCAAGTCAAGCCGACTTCTGCCTTCCTTGCTTTAATTAAACACTCAAAATGTCTCCTTAGTGTAGTGTCATCGTTGAAAACAGGCAGCACCAGCACAGTGAGTAGACCTTGAAGATGTCTAATTCACCTACATCAGGTGCCCTTCCTTGCGTCTCTGCCCTGGCTCTGCTTTGTTCCTTTCTCTTGGAGAAGTCCATGTTGGTGAGCTGGGGGATTGCCCAAGAAGTTCATGCGTTTTGACTGAGTGTCCAGCTGCTGCTTCTTAGCACCTGGTAGACCCCAAAGTGGCGCTGGAGTCTGTGTATTGGCCATGTACAATCACAAATTTGCTGCAAAAACTCAGTATGGTCTCTCTTATGCCCGTGTCCTGTGTCCCTTGAATCTTGGCATAATTGAGAGCAAATAGGGCATCCACATACTTGAAAGCTTGAAAGCAACTCCACACGCTGAAATGTGGGGTTCATGGCAGGAGTGTCACTGGTTCTTGAACCTGCATGGTAAGGGATTGGAGAGAGCAGGGCTGCAAGTAACAAGCTGGAAAAAGGCTTTCTATATGCTGTTACTTAAATGTATACATGTAGATTAAAGTTGACCACGTCTACTGACCTTGGAGTAGGTAGGGTTTTCCTCATTGTTTTATAGTGCACTCTAAGGCAATAAAAAAGATGCTTAAAGGATGAGTTCAAAGGTTAATTCTTTACTATTGCAGAAAAGGTGAAAGGCCATTTTGAAACAGAAAATCTCCTCCAACCACAGGCCAGCCTGGGTTGGCTTCATCTTTTCTGGAGCAGATTTTTATAGCCCTTGAGCTCCTGTAACTCCTTGTACTGCTCCAGTTAATCAATCAGAAGAATATTCCCTGGGAGTACAGTCCATTTTTCTTCTCCCAGACACTGTGTAGTTCCTCTGGATTTCTCATCGTTCCTATCCATGTTAATGCACTTTGGTTACCTACAGCATCTTTGGCCAATCGTCCAGTTATCATGTGAAGTAAACATGTGCAATTGTGTTAAAAGGGAAATTGGCAGAGTCGTTCATCTGTTTTTTCTTTGCGTTATTACTATTTAACTTCTGTGTTTGAAATGCATCACCAGAGTATTTGAGTTTATTGCAAGTTTACATTTATAGGTTTTAACCATGCTAAGACTGCTGAACTGTAAATGTAAGAGCTAGTGAGAAGATGAAACTCTGGCAGAGATCTGAGTAGTATCTAATACAAATATTATATTCATGGGGAAAAAAAAGACCCCAGAACATCTTGGGCTATTTCTGACACATAAGGGATATCATCTAAATTTTGCAGCTTCACTTCCAAGCCTTCTATGTCCCATGAAAACAATGACTATAATGACAAAGGAAAGTGAGAAAGTAAAGGCAATGTTAATAAATAAATTGACAAATAAATCAGGACTTGAATAAAGATCTTGGTAGAATGGCTGGTGTGTGGATTTTGGAAAAGATGTTTAAGATCATCAAGTCCAACCGTTAACCTGGCACTGCCAAGTCCACCACTAAACCATGTCCTTAAGCACCATGTCTACGCGTCTTTTAAATACCTCCAGGGATGGTGACTCCACCACTTCCCTGGGCAGCCTGTTCCAATGCTTGACAACCCTTTCTGTGAAGAAATTTTTCCTGATATCCATCCTAAACCTCCCCTGGCACAACTTGAGGCTGTTTCTTCTTGTCTTATGGCTTGTTACTTGGGAGAAGAGACCTGACCCCCCCTTGCTACGGCCTCCTGTCAGGGAGCTATAGAGAGTGAGAAGGTCTCCCCTCAGCCTCCTTTTCTCCAGGCTGAACACCCCCAGCTCCCTCAGCCGCTCCTCATGAGCCTTGTGCTCCAGACCCCTCACCAGCTCCGTTGCCCTTCTCTGGACACGCTCCAGCACCTCAATGTCTGTCTTGTAGTGAGGGGCCCAAAACTGAACACAGTACTTGATGTGCGGCCTCACCAGTGCCGAGTACAGGGGGACAATCACTTTCTTAGTCCTGCTGTCCACACTATTTCTGATGCAAGCCAGGATGTTATTGGCCGCCTTGGGCACCTGGGCACACTACTGGCTCATATTCAGCTGGCTGTTGACCAGCACCCCCAGGTCCTTTTCCGCTGGGCAGCTCTCCAGCCACCCTTCCCCAAGCCTGGAGTGCTGCATGGGGTTGTTGTGACCCAAGTGCAGGACCTGGCACTTGGCCTTGTTGAACTTCACACTGTTGGCCTCGGCCCATCGATCCAGCCTGTCTAGGTCCCTCTGTAGAGCCTTCCTGCCCTCGAGCAGATCAACACTCCCACCCAGCTTGGTGTGATCTGCAAACTGACTGAGGGTGCGCTTGATCCCCTCGTCCAGGTCGTTGATAAAGATATTAAACAGAACTGGCCCCAATACTAAGCCCTGGGGAACACTACTTGTGACTGGCTGCCAATTGGATTTAATTGCGTTCACCACAACTCTTTGGGTCTGGCCATCCAACCAGTTTTTCACCCAGTGATGAGTATGCCCATCCAAGCCATGGGCAGCCAATTTCTCCAAGAGAATGCTGTGGGAAACAGTGTTGAAGGCTTTACTAAAGTCTAGGTAGACAACATGCACAGCCTTTCCCTCATCCACTAAGCAGGTCACCTTGTCATAGAAAGAGATCAAGTTAGTCAAGCAGGACCTTGTCAAGTTAGTCGAGCAGCCTTTCATAAACCCATGCTGACTGGGCCTCATCACCTGGTTGTCCTGTACGTGCCGCAAGATGGCACATGAGCTACTCCATAACCTTCCATGGCACCTAGGTCAGGCTGACAGGCCTGTAGTTCCCCAGATCCTCCTTCCAGCCCTTCTTGTAGATGGGCATCACAGTTGCTAACCTCCAGTCAACTGAGACCTCCCCAGTCCTCCTTCTTGAAGGACTCTGTTCAGTGTTCACTTACTGATTTGTTTAGAGCTATGTAGTCTGTCTTAATAGTAGTTTTCTGTTTGTATCCCAAGTGGTCACCATATTTATTAGGCTAGAGGAATGTGCCGGTACTTCTATGTGCTGAAAGTAAATATTAACATTAACGATGGTTGGATGGAGGAGGGGGAAAACAGTCCACCTCTCTTATTTGAATGAGTAGCCTTATTTGTGCAGTTATACTCTCTTGTTCCACAGATACCACATCTCGCATGCGGAAGCTGGAGCTTCTGGTATCGAGAAAGGTCTGTCAGTCAGCTGCAAAACCTATTACCAAGGTTTAATTTTTGATAGCAGTCCTTAACACTTTCTTCATTATGAAACCTCTTTCCAGTCTTAATCTCTGGTTGCAGAAAAATGTGTCAAGAGCCAACCCCATTTGATGAGATGGGTTTGAGGATGTCGACCTGCAAAAAGACCTCTCAAACAAAACAGATTGTCAGAGTCATGATGAGAAATCCGTTTGAGCACCTTAGCATTGTCTTGTCAAAATACATTGTGTAAGAGCATGACATGGTTGCAAAAGCCTTTCAGCCCCATTCTGAGGAGCTCGAGTAATTCCGTGGGCTGAGAGACTGTAATTGTTAATTGAACTTGAAATAAGGGAGCGCTCAGTTGCGCTTCTCAGGTGTCATAGAGACAAGAGGATTTTGTCTTCATATCCCTGTGTGTCACTGATTTGCACTCTAATGCTATTAGAATCTGTTTGCTTATAATTGCTTTTTTTCATCTAGTTGTAAGACCTCTGGAACAAAATTGTACCCTGTGGGCACTTTACATAAGCAAACCTAGTGTCAAAGTTAACTCCAGGTGATGAGGACGAAGGTCGAGAGTGGTAGTTATTCTGATGCTCTAGGCTTCCAGCTCGGGGATGGTCCCAACAGTGCTGGCCAAGAAGCACCTCCTGCCGCCTGATGTGAGGACAGGTACCAGCAATGGCATTGCGAAACAACCTTCATCCCGCCTTGGCCACCAGATTTGAGCTTGGCCAAGACTGTTATGGCCTGAAGAAAGAAGGAGGAGTCACACTTAAAGGAGGGAACAAAGTGGCAATACAAGCGGTTTTGTTTTGTGTTTGTATTCACTTAAAACTCTGAGGTCAGCAGAGAAGCAGGCTGCTGCTTGACGGTTTGAGGAAAGAGCCCTATGGAAGATACAACATTAACACCACGACAAGTTTTGTTACATGGATGGAATATGTTTTGTTGTTGAGGCTGATGAGAAATCATACTCCAAAGTGAATTACCTTTCAAAGCATTGGACATTAAATTATTTTTATGAGCTCTTCTCCATATTGCCTGCAGAATTGCCTGCAGAATCTTATAATTAAGAATGTAGTTAACTGAAAACTTAAATATCCCCCAATTATTGTGATGGCTTTTTGATGCTTTCAATATTGAATGCTTAGAAAATATATGAGAGAATCCAGCATTTCCTACATAGTAATAGGTATGTGATCTTGATCATTGGCGCTGATGAAAAGAATGTGAGCCTTTGCAAAATTACTATTTTTCAATTAAAAATTGAAAATTTCAATTTAATACTAACACCAAAAAATAGTAAATCATGTACTGATTCAGGAAAAGAAATGGTGACATGGACAACTAGAAGCGAGTGGAAGAAGAGAGCTTATTGGCAACCTCTGCTCACAGTGTAAGCTGCCCACTTGGGTATCTGAGGGTGGCGATATAAATACTCTCAGTTGATTAAAAAATATTAATTTGATAAACAAAAAGAGGGAAAAGTTTATTTAATTTATCTTCTGAGTGAAGATATTTAAACCTTAAATGGTTTTGCACCTACGGAGAGACTTACAGCCTTGGCAGCAATTAGAGTCAGTATTGCGCTTACAAGGGAGGGTCAATGTGTGAGAATTGCGCACTAGAAACAAGACTGTAGATGCAGCCACTTTTTCCTAATACCACTGTTCTGAGCTGGCTTGGTTATCAGGTCCTGCTGCTTTTCAGTTATTGGGTCAAGATTACATCTCCGCCTTTTTCTCTCTTTCCTTTTTGCATCTTGCATTGCAACAACAGGTGTCAGCCGACTCCAGCTCCTCCATGAATTCCAACACGCCGCTGGTGAGGATAACTACTCGCCTCTCCTCCACTGCCGATGCCCCCATGCTGGCAGGAGTCTCCGAGTATGAATTGCCAGAAGACCCAAAATGGGAATTTCCAAGAGATAAGTATGTAGCCTGTTTCTCTTAACACTACCTACGCATGTCTGAAAAACAGGACACGGTATGAGAGGAAACATCTCTCCCATTGTCTCCCAGGGTTTCTTTAGTTAAAAGAAAATCTCAATTACCTGAACCTTCTCTGAAGATCAAGATCCAATTCAATTATCTGAAATCAGTCTTTTTTTAAGTAGAAGCTGAATTTTCTCTGCCTGTCATTCTGATTTTATTTTCAGATTTTCTGGTAGCTTTTCAGATACCCTGCTGAAATACAACTCCTCCGTTACGAAAGGAGCGAATCTGAAACGTTATTTCAAAATATATATGATTTAGACTGGGAGAGATGTCCACATACAAACATTGTTGACTGGCATTTGAGATTTCCACAAGCAATACCTCTGAACATTAAACCATGTTTCTTAGTTGAAATATTAAACTTAATTGTTTAATATTTATAAAATAGGTAATAAAATATCACGCAGGAGATAAAGTCTAGAATACGGTATTACAATTACACAATATACAATCTTTTCTTTCTGTCAGGACCTTCTGGGTTGGATTTTGTGTTGATTTTGTAGTAGCCTGTATTAATGGAGATGATGGTTTTTGACTTAGTGGTATCTTTTGCATATTATGTACTTATATATACATACAACTTCTGTGGCTTAAAAGTATTAGGTTTCAAACAGAGCATACTGAATCTTGATATATGCAAATTCATATGGCTACATAATATTTTCTTCAAAGTCTGTTGACTAACATGCAAAATGAGCTGCTGAATAATCTAATCAAAGCTGTAACCATATTTCTTAATATAAAAAAGACACGTAAAAGAGAATATTAACACAGGTAGAACCATGATTATATATTAAAGTTAGTACTAACCTTAAGAAGTCTTCAGGTGGCTTTGAGAGAATAACACCTTTTATCATGAACAGTTCTCTTTCAAAGTTCAGCCTTGTAACTTTTGGATAGAAGAGCTGTAATTTTGAACCTTCTGACAACTGTTCTGGAAATTATTTTAATGATGTAGCTGAAAACTAGTGCAAAATGCTGTAATTGCCACCTGCAGTATTCTAGTCAACAGTGGGGGCCTGTATATGTGCTTCTGTCAGCCCGTACCCTGGGGGGATACACTAAATGCGGAAAATTTTAGTGCGCTAAACATTTAAAACCAGCATTCAGCACAAATGTAGGTGGAGCAGATTTGCAATGAAAGGAGGCTATTTAGAGGCGGTTTATTAGGTTGGGGGGCAGGAGGCACACAATGAGGGGTTTGTTACTTTAGTCCTAGCAGGGCAATAGCACATAAATTAACCAGCTTCCAATGCAAATGTTTGTTCTCTGCCAAGATCCTAAATTCAATTTTAGTTCTGGAGAAAATGCAGGATGACCTCAGCATAGCATACGCTGCCCTTCAGTCTTTGCACCTTTTTAAACTCGCGTTTGCTTTAGAAACCAATCCCAAACAGCCGGAGGAATTCTCACCGAGGCACAGACCACGTTTGACGAGGAGTCTGCGGGCTGCCCTCGGGAGGAGCCTCCTCTCACTTCTGTCCTGTGCCTGAGCAGAGCAGATAAGCGGGGTTTTCAAACCGCTTAGCCCTGGTCTGACACCCTTCTGTTGATGGTATGACAACCTCTCCCTGTATTTCACGGGGGAAGACAGAAGTCCATGCTTTGAAGAATAAGTCCCTAACTATATCATATCTGTGAATCCTGCTTTTTGACCATGGAAAGGCAAAACCTGAAGAATTTGCTTATGAAAATGCTTATCCGAATCTGGCCCCTACACTGGATAACGTTAGCAGCATCAAACTCGCCGAGCATCCTCTCTGATTTCTGTCATGGTACTGCTTCTGGATGTTAGTTGATATTCCCTGCGAATAAAGGAGCCGGAATCTGGCCCTTAAGCACACTAAGGCTGGAACCAAAAAGATTTTGCCCAGAGGCTTTGAAGTTTCTTTTTTATCTCTTTATCCTCCTAAAATTGAGATCGACATCTCTGCGTCCATCTGTCATATGCGAGCAGGTTTTGCACCCAGGCATATGCTCCACAAAATGCACTTTGCATTGCCCACTTAATGGCTGCTTTTTTTCAAAGGTTTCTTACATTGATGCTGTGGTTATAACCGAGTTTCAGTTTCCCCCGCTCTCTGAGCGGAGCCCCGGGTGCTGCAGACAGGAGGCATCTGCTGTGGCCCTCACACATGACGCTTGCGGCAGCAAAGAGCCCGCAGCCAAGAATCAGCCTCTGAGCTAGACCCAGCTGGGGGTAAATAAAGCGTCCCGTCTCGCCCCTTAAGGGATCAAAGCGCTGGGGAATGCGCGGGGATGTCAGAAGAGCGAGGAGGGGAGGCCGTGGAGAAGGCGGCTGGCAGGGGATGCTGAGACCTGCCAAGTGCTGAGGTGTTGCCTTTGTGCCACCACTGGTGGGGGGGGCAGGACCAGCATAGCCTTGGCTGAGGCCCACCAGGACAGGGGCTGGTGGCTGTGGTGGCTCCTGGCCACCATTTCAGGCACCTGAGCATCCCATATGCCTTCGCCCGGGCTCTCGCAGCAGTAAACCCTCTTTTCCCTTCCCCTTCTCTCCCCTTCATCCTCCCTCCTCTCCCCCCCAAGAAGGCGGCTGTCTGGCCACCTCATCAGCCACGCAAAAAGAGAAATGGGTGTGATAATTACCCACAGCTGCACCCAAACACGGTGTCTGCTGACTTGCTGGCTCTGTCCTGTCTAATCCCTTCAGCTCAAGAGATGTTCACAGCAAATGTTCACAGCCCATGTGCCCAAACAGAAAGCAAGAATACAAATTTTGAGCTAAAAATTAATCTGTCTGAGAGCACATTTGATTTTCCTTTCTGTTTGCACTGTGCCTTATATCACAGGAGTTAATAATATCTAAACCAACCCCCTGCTATTAATACCACCCTTTACCACTCAAATCATCAGCTGCCTGAGAGCGACCACATGGCGACACACACACAAAGAAACTTTTCTTTCATCCCCTCGCAGTCAGCGTGAAAAAAGACGACGACGACCGGCCGCGTTACAATGACAGGAGAAGCTTGTGTGTTGCTGGCTACTCCTGAATTTCAACCGCGCTCGGATGCTTTGTGAGAGCTCTGCCCCTCCACGCTGTGTCTCGCCGCTGGCCATCGAGTATGGCCTCTTATCACAAGGAGGGGGAGAGCTTAAAAGCTGGGTTTATCAACTGATCTGCCCTTCCGAGATGCTCACTATACCATCCCTAAGAAAACACACTGCAGCGCGCGTGAAAACCGATGCGTCTCATTGGTTCCATGTGATAAACGCTTCATGCTACAGCAAGTTGTTGAAAGCTTTTTATATTTAGCCCTGGAATTTCACTGGCTGCATCCATCCCTTCGCCAGATGCTGCGTGTTAATCTCCTGTTTACACCCCTAGGCTGACGCTGGGTAAACCCCTGGGAGAAGGTTGCTTTGGGCAAGTTGTCATGGCTGAAGCGGTGGGGATTGACAAAGACAGGCCAAAAGATGCGGTGACTGTGGCGGTGAAGATGTTGAAAGGTAAGAAAATTGGGTGATCAGAATGGGCGATGTGGCAGTCCTCATCCACGAGAAGTTTCTTTTGTGGCATCTGAACTCTGTCATCGTGGCGGGGGTCAAAGAGCACATAGCTGACCTTAGCCTTCAGCAGTTTGGGGTGTAAATCTGCGCCCTTGACAGCCTGTTTATCTTGAGCAGTGAGTATTTAGGAGCCAGGACATGTATTAGCATCGTGTGGGTCTCTCTGCTTTTAGTTTAGTTCATGTCAGAGGCTGTCCCATGTGTAGATCCTAGCCCGTTCAGTCCAGGTGGTTGGTGCCTATTTATTTTGAATTTAATTGTAAGGCTAGTTTGCAGGAAAGGCGTAGTTATTGGAGGTTTGATAGCTAACGACAGCATTTTTATGTCTGGTATTACTGTGTTGCCTCTTAACATTTAACACTGAAGAGATGGTCTGTTTATCAAAGAGGTTGGAGACTATTTTTTGTTAGGACATAACATATGGCTTTGTATAATGCACAGTGTATACTGAAAACAAATCCTGTATTCTGCATCTTGAAACACGCGTGTTTTACACCAACTGGTGAGCCTTAGTGAAGTTTGGGCTGGCACGCTAGAAAATATTAACTGAACTTGTGTCTTGTACAGACGATGCTACAGAAAAAGATCTATCTGACCTGGTGTCGGAGATGGAGATGATGAAGATGATTGGGAAGCATAAAAATATTATCAATCTCCTTGGAGCCTGTACCCAGGATGGTGAGTAGAGAAAAGAAAGTAAACCAGGACTTTCCAACAGGTCTGCGAAAGTCTCATTAATCATAATTTTTCAAGAGTTTTTAAGGAAGCAGTCATGCCGTGATGGGATTTTTAGACATTTCCCCAGCTTAGCAGCAATATTTTAACTTCTGTCTCTCATTATACTTGCAGCTTTAATATGAGAAAGGGTACTATATCATATGAAAACTCTCTAATCTTTTGCTGTAGAGAAAAAAAAGATATTTTACAGGGGCTTTACCCGTGCCTCTTGTTCTGAATTGTCAGTCCTGCTTTAGTGGAACTTGTATCCCATGAAACTAAAACGAGCACTTCTGCTCTCCAAAGACCACAGTGTTTTTATTAAAAGCTAATTATGTCATGTAAAGTGATGCAGAATGGCATAAAACTCTGGAAATTGAACATCTTAAGAAGCACTTTCCCATTGTTTGAGATTGTACGGCATTTTTTGATGGAAAATGCTTTTTCAGTACGTGGCATGGAAGGAATAGGCACTGGGTCAGGGCTTAGGTACCTTCAGCCACTAATTGTAGCTCTGCCACTGTGGAGCTTCGGGACAGTCACTTTGCCAAATCCAGACCTCCTTTTCTTCCAAGTTGTGCTTGCTGATTTCACAGTTAGCCTTTTATTAATTCAGTTCATTTATCATAGAACGCTAAAAGCTTCTTTGCATCAAAACATTTTACCCTTCGATCTTACTCCAGTTTTCACGCGGTTCTGTTTATCCAAAGGTCCATTGTACGTGATAGTAGAATATGCTTCCAAAGGAAACCTGCGTGAGTACCTGCGAGCACGCCGGCCCCCGGGGATGGAGTATTCCTTTGATATTAACAGGGTACCAGAAGAGCAGATGACATTCAAGGACTTAGTGTCATGCACGTACCAGCTGGCAAGAGGCATGGAGTACCTGGCTTCACAAAAAGTAGGTAGAACTCAGCAAATACTTCACAAAGCACACGGTGCATGTTTGTTCGGCACTTTTTTTTTCGTTTAGTTTTGTTCTCATCTCGTTTGTGTTCAAAAATTTGCTGGGAGAAGGACCTTTCTCATGCGAGTTGCATAATCCGTACTCTTGAAAATCAGTGGGATAAAGTTTTTAATCGCTGTTTAATGACTTTGCTAAAATGAGGCCCAGAATGGATCGTTTAAAGTAAATATTGCGTACATATCTGCACTTTGAATTCATAAGCACAGGTGGTCACTTGATTACACAAGTCACATTACTCCACCCATGAGACAGCAGGCACCATTTGCCTTCCGTTTCCAGTCGAGTCGACCAAATCAGCTCACGTAGTGATGCAAAATAAATGAATTCAGTTAGGGAAAGGATTTACGGAATGACAACAGGCAGAGCGGAGAAGACCACAAGATGCCAGGGCAAAAATTTTGAACAGAAAAGGCAAAAATAAGTGGAGTGAATTAGTCACTGTAAAATTATGCGCTTTACTTGAAAATGGTGTTTGTCAAGGGACTAAGCTTCTTGAAAAAAATTATTTATCCTGTCCTGTCCCTGGACACTAACTACTTCAACTTTTCTTCAAACATTTTTTTTTTTAAACTGGTAATTTGATTAAATTATAGTTATGAAACCTTAAATAGCCCTGTATAACTAACTCTGTAAACACATTGTGGCTTGGTGGACAAGCAATCATGAAAACCCTGGGTGGTGTTTGGCCCCGATGGCTAAACCAGAGCACCCGATACTGATGATAAGCACTTCCTGCAAGGTGTGGAGTGGTTAGTGGGATTTATACCCATTTCCAGTGATGTCCACTCTCAAGTATGGAGCTGTTTTTAACCAAAGAGCAGAGCTGAGTGTAAACCTCCAGTCCTGTTACGTAGAGTCATGATTTTTTTATAGCTTTTCTGCACTTGTAGAGGTAAGGGGAGGGGGAATTGAGGTCTAATTTTGCTTTTATTCTTTTGTTTTGAAACAGTAATTCTTAGCATGGTTTGAGTAGACAGGGTGACATGCATGACACCAAGACAAAATCTTCCTAACGGAGTACGCATGAGTCTTGTATTAGGTAAAGCACCTTAGGATATCTCTTTCTAAGATTAACGAAGCATTTGCCTGGCACGGAGCCATGTCCCAAGAAAATAGAACTGTTGTGAAAGGAAAAAAAAGAAATTTTTTGATTGGCAAATCTTGAGAACAAGCGTCCGCCTGAGAAGCTCTGAAGTGCTGCTGTTGTAGAACACTGCCAAGAAGGTGTGTGCGCTCGCACAACTCGGCAGAACCATTTCATCCTTGATCCAGTTCCTTTGCAAAAACACTCGATCAGCGCTGCGCCGAACTTGACAGAATGTGAGGCATTGCACAAGGCAGAGGGAAAACAAAGGCAGCACATAGTAAAACTGCGCATTCCGGTTCTTCAGATATCCCACCATTTCTGTTTGTATTTCACTACTTCTTTTCCCCTTAGGGATCCATTTATTGAGCTGGAATAATAAGAGAGCTGGTCTTCTCACGGTATTTCCATCATGCAGGAACTGTGAGAAGGCCAGTGTTCTTGTTTTTTCAATCCAATAAATTGCTTACTGAGACCTCAAAAAAGCAAAAAAAAAAGGACAAAAAAAAGAAGAAATGTGTAAAGAGGATTTGTGGGCGCCTACTTTCTGCTTTACAAAATGGTTTTGCCTTACAAGCAACTGTACATTGGAAATGGGATGTTGTTTCTGAGTTGGAGGGATGCTTTTAAAAATTCTGTTAACATGTCCTCTCCATCCTTCCAGTACTCTGCAAGAACCACAGGGGAGCTCCAGATACAGGGGCTGGCCCAGATCAGTGCAAAGAGAGAGTAAATCATTAGGGCCAGAGGGTCAGCTATGAAACCTGTCAGATACGGAAATCAGTAATGGCATCATTTTGAAGATGGGAAGAGTCTCAGTTGTAAAACTGTAGGGTGTGAGGAAGCAGAAATATGTTGACAGAAGGTACCAGGGTCTGAATCATTTGGTACATTCACTCAGAGGTGTTACATGCCATTTGAGATGCTCTGCCGTACCCCCAGCCTGCCACTGCGGAAAGGTACACGGAAAGGTCTGCTGTAGGTCCTGTGTCCTCCCTGGTAGTTTCATCAAGATACCTTGGATATCGCAGGGCATCTCAGATGAGATGTGAACTTCTCTTTGGGCAACTGAATTGAGTTCCTACTGTCTCAGAGGATGTTCTTGTAGGCTTTGAGAACAGGGAGGTAGGAAGGCTGGCCTGTGTATTTTCTGCTGCCCTAGCTTTGCTGATGCTGAATTAGAAGACTGATTTGATGCTGAAAGCATGTGCTGCTGTCTGGTCCTGTGCACATGAAGGCATTGCTGGAGCAGGTTTTTCCTGGCAGTTCCCCATGACTAACCCAGTGAGGAGCAGAAGCTTTTGTGGGCTCATTTTGCCCTTGCAGGATAAGAGATCTCAGAAAATTGCTGGGGCAAGTTATAATGCGAGAAAGAAATTGGCTGTCGTACAGTATTTTTTGTAGTGGTTCAGTCCAGCATGTCTATGCACATGCTGAAATAAAGAGGACAACATAAAGAGTAATAAATTAAGGAGGGGGGAAAAAAAAAAGGATATTTAACTTGAAAAGAAGTGGAATATCCTGGGCGGATTCCAAATGCAATGTTTCTTACCATGCCCCTGCTGCCATCAACCCTAATAAGGCTGCTTAAACACAGGAATAATATCCAGAGCAGTCACAACGTCCTTTCGGTGTCAAGAATCAGTTGCAAGTTTTCAGGATAATGCTGACATGAAGGAAAAAATCTCTGAGGAGGTCACATTTTTAGTTACAGTATCAAAGCTGTTTAAAAAGCAAACAGCCCAGCCCAGATTGTATTGGTTTGGGTTATTTTGTTCTATTTTTTTTTTAAATTAAATCATTATAGTCTCATGGTTTAAGTAAATACAGACACCCTAGACATCTAGTTTAAAATTATATACCGTGGATATATCTCATACTAAGCTCTTTTGTATTAAAAATGATTGCACTGATCCAGACTGTCAGGTTTTAGCTCTGCTGAGGTGATACAATTTAAGAGAAGCAACTTAATTAAATGCTCATTAACAGTATTTGTAATGAAAGTGCTGCAATACTTGTACCTGGGCGCATGTAACGGAGAGTGAATCACAAACAGCGTGGCACAGTTTGGGTCACCACCCAAGCTTTCAGCCTTAATAAAATATAAATCTTAAACCAGGCTTTTCTAAGAAGCTTCTTAGGGCCGTTGCTCACCTTGGAAACACCAGCTGAGGGGATGGATTGCAGTAATTAAGACAATCATATTTCACAGGCTTGTAGTAAACGTGTGCCTTTCCCACCTTGTGATTTAGGTTAAAATCTGTAAAGGAGGCTTAGTTATGGCATAGAAGTGATTTCACTTTCACAGCAGTTTATTTCAGTGTTCCTTTATTTTTTTTTTCTTTTCTTTTCCTTCCAGTGTATCCATCGAGACTTGGCTGCAAGAAATGTTTTGGTAACTGAAAATAATGTCATGAAAATAGCAGACTTTGGTTTAGCCAGAGACATCAACAATATAGATTATTATAAAAAGACTACTAATGTAAGTGGATGGTTTTCTTTCCTCTGGAAACAAAGTATTTCTTGCAATGATTCACTTCAAACCTATGATTATAAACTTAACAGGCTTCTTGAGCAGCCTCACTTTTCATCGCAGATAGAAAACAGGGATCAAGGACATAAGCATTTCTGTCCCCTCTTACAGTGACAGTTAAAAAGATAACCAAAGAGGCTGTATACTTTCTGATTTATTAGAAAAGCTAAAATACAAGAACTGGGTTTTTGTGCGTCCCTGACTCCAATCACTTGAAATAGTAGAAATATTCCTGTTGGTTCCAGCCTAGGATCTTGAAAAACACTGTGTAAACAGTGCTAGCAATAACCACAATAAAAATCCTGGTTATGTGTGGTAACGCCACATACAGCTTTATGCCTTTTGCCTGTACTTAGCTTGTTACGTACAGGTTATGGTGGTAGTATCAAAGTGGGGCTAGAGGTTGAGAAAACGGGTTTTTTACTCCCCACTCTGTCACCGTTTTGCTGTTTAACCTGTACCAAATCAAGAAGATAAAACGTTTCAGTTATTGATGCCTGGCTTGAACAGCTCACACCTCCTTCTCAGGGGATGCCTTCAGATCCTGATGAACCACGCTTGGGGTTTGATGGGGACCTTGCAGAACTCATTCAGTTCTCCAGCCTTTAATATTTTGTATAAATATTGTTATTAACAATCATGTTAGGTGGCTTATCTATGAAAATAAAGCACTGTGTGATTAATGGCATTTTAATGGTAATATCGCAGAAGACAGAGTAACCAGCTATGGGTATGTCAGTACTGGAAGGAATTATCATAGAATGGTTTGGGTTGGAAGGGACCTTAAAGACCATCCAGTGCCACCCCCCTGCCCTCGGCAGGGACACCTCCCACCAGCCCAGGTTGCTCCAAGCCCCGTCCAGCCTGAGGCACGAATTGAATCGTGCCATTCCTGGGCTCTGAGCAGAGCAGATTTTGTGTGCAAAGGAAGAAGCAGTTGTGGCCGTGAGCTGTGGGTCACTGTGAAAGGTGGAACAGGAAAACAAAATTCTTGGGTTTAGCGATCAACATTTTTTTTGCAGGCAGGCCTATTTTTCAGAGGATTATTTATCGGGTTTGGGTTTTTTTTGGCTTTAAAGAGCCATAGTGGAACGATCTTTTTAATTTTGATCTGCTTATGCTATCGTTCTCCTAGCAAGCAGTCTGGGAACTTTCTGGGAGCCCTCAATGCTTTGGATTTTATCTTCAAGGTTTATTTCCATCTTTCTTAACGGTCTCCCTGCTTTAGCCGATTTTACTATTTTTTCCCCTGTAACTTTTAAAGGTAAATTATGTGCCGGTTTGCATTAGCAGACTGTGCTCTGAGAATTGATTAATCTTTTTCTTAAAAAATCGGTGTTGAAATCATCCTGTAAATGGCTACCATTTTAATTTTCCTTCCCTTCCCCTCCAAACTTCCAGGGACGGCTTCCAGTGAAGTGGATGGCTCCAGAAGCTCTGTTTGACAGAGTTTACACGCACCAAAGTGATGTGTAAGTGGCCTTATTTGAATGGTTTTTTATGAGGGAGTGGGAAGGAGGGTTATTTTGGTTTGTATTTGTTAAAAGTTTGGGATATTTTAACTGCATTTTCCTGTTGTCCTTTACCTTTAAGTGTTTTCATTCTGTTTCACATATTAATAGAGGGAACAGGACTTGCCCTTAGAAAGTGAGGATTTTATGGTAGACTGCTAACCAGTGCTCTGTTACTAATCTGCCCAGCTTCAAAGCACATGAAAGGTGGAAAATGCTAACCTCCTTCTGTCAGTGCGGAAGTTTCCCCCCTTGAACTTATTTACGGATGTGCAGCTACAAAGAGTCTATCTAATTTGCTTGGCTTTTGACATACTCTAGACTTCCTTCGGTTTTTCTTTTTTTAAAAAAAAGAAAAGAGAGGAAGAAAAGAAAGTTCCTGAAAACCGCTTATAAAAATTTGTACTAAGATTAGGTATAATAAAACATAGGCTGGGTATACTGGAAAATATTTCTCTGATTTTTAGAAGCGTTGTTGCTTCCCAGCAGTGCTTCACATGTAGTAGGAAATCATTGGACTCTGACACTTCAAAATCTTTTAATGTGTGCGCAGAGTTGCTGGCTGATGCAACCGCTCGGGATTTGTCCTGCTTCCCATTACAGTTTCCTAGGCCCTCGCGTGCATCCCGCTTGAAGTAGATGTGTATATTTTATGCAGTGCAGATGAATATCTTACGGTTTTTACTTCTCCGAGAGAAGCTGTTAACCGTAAAGGGCTGGATGCTTCCCAGCACAGGTGTAAAAGGTTATGCGTATCAGTGCAGGGTTAAAAAGAAAAAGGGTAGGGTGGAGAAAATCAGAGGTGTCTCCTCGTTCTTTAACCTGGGTGCGCTTCCCGAGCCGCTCTCTCCTTAAGAAAAGCGTTTACTGACATTTTTCCTGCAATATTTACATTATTTACAAAGGAAGCTCTATGCATAGGTTAAGGGAGGATCAAATTTTCGTTTTCAGATAACATCTTGGCAAAATATTTAAGTGAACGTGAAGTAAACTACTTCACTGGTTCAGGACTGAAAGTCAGGCCAAGCTCCTCAGCAGCCGCGGGGAACGAGGGCTTCAGTGCTGGAGCTTGGAGGCTCTTGGCCCCATGGTGGCTTTGAAGGTGGCTTAAAGACAATATTATTGTAAGTTTGCTCAAACAGTTTACTAAAATACGCTGCTATGAAGCTCGGAGAGCTGCAGGGAGGCTGGGGAGCCAGGGCAGGCTGCGTGCTGTTGCTCACCTGGCAAAAGCCGCCTGCCAAAGAGCCCTGGGTTGCCAGCAAGGCGTGATGAGGCAGGCTCTGGAGGAGGTGGCAAGCAGGCAGGAAAACTGGCTTAAAATTGTCCTTCTCCATTGCCTAATAAAAATTATTAATAAAAAAAAATAGTGGAACAGAACAATGCAAAATATTTTTTTCTGCTTTTTCCAAAATACCCTGCCACATAATTGCAGTCAGCTCGGCTGTGAGCGTTCTGTAAATAATTAAGCTGTGAAGACACAGTTCTTTGCAGTAGCCCTGGCAACTTGGGTGCTCAGAGCGCCCCAGACAAAGGCAGTGTGTTTGAGAACGTGCTGAGCTCAGTCCCTGTTCTATATGCTGCCCATGCATCTGATGCACTTCGCAGATTGATGTCGGAGTTGGGCAGATGCTGGTTTAAGCATCTCCTAAGAGGGATTTGCGATCATTGCATCTGCCGCAGACACATCTCTGTTTTCAGCGGCAAGGCAGATCTTCTAATGGAGTTTTCTCTTTGATTTGTAGTTGGTCATTTGGTGTGTTAATGTGGGAGATCTTCACGTTAGGAGGATCGCCTTACCCAGGAATCCCAGTGGAGGAACTTTTTAAGCTGCTTAAAGAAGGGCACCGGATGGATAAACCTGCCAACTGCACCAATGAACTGTAAGGACCCTTATTTGCTGTGCCAGGATGGAAGGGCACAAACTGTACTGAATTCACGTGGTTAATGCTACCCCCGGCAGAATCAAACATTTTCTCGAATTGCTTGGCTCTAGAAATTGTGGATATATGTGTGCGTATAGGTATGTAAAGAAAGGGTATGAAAAGGTCTTCAGGAAACGTTTGACAGAGGATACTTCTTTACATGCCCTGCTGTGATCCCATTGCAAAAAGAACAAGATCTACAAGCCGGTCTTCATCACTGTTTTTAGACCCGTATTTTTTTTTATTTTGATTTCATTAACATGAACATTCCTAAATGACAGACATACCACTAATTATATGTAAGGTACATCAGGCTGGTTTTGTACACAACAAAATACATCTGGGAACTTCTGCATTAGCACAGCATTATCTCCTGGTGATGCGAGGAGAGTGTTTTTCCTTTCTGATACTTCATTGTAACTCTTTACTCTTTTTAAATTTTTGTCCCAGTTTAATTTCTTCACTTCACAAAGACCACAATCCCTAACATGCAAAAATATTTAAGCACGTGTAATTTAATGCCCTTGACATTCCTGGGACAGAAGGCGACAGAATTGGGTCCACAGAAACGTAATTTAGACACTGGGCAAGAGACATACAGGAGGAGAAATTCACCTTTGAAGGGAGAATTGCACGATTTGGGTGAAGTCAGTGGTCCATGTGTAGGGCTGTGGGTGCTCGCTGCTTTACTTGCGGTGAAGAGCATTGCCTGTGTATGAAAAGGTTTGCGAGAAGGACGCGTGATTTTAATTAAGCCAACAAAACGTGTATTTCTTGCAGCTATATGATGATGAGAGATTGCTGGCATGCTGTGCCTTCACAGAGACCGACTTTTAAACAGTTGGTAGAAGACTTGGATCGGATTCTCACTCTCACAACTAATGAGGTAGGTAAATTGTTTCCCTCCATAAGCTGCTGATCGGGACAACTGGTTCAGGAGACAGATGGAATTTATTCAATTGTGAAATCCGTCTCAAGTTCTCTTCTTGTTCTGTTTGTCGTTGTCCTCTGAGGTTACACGCAGTTAAACTATGTATCCTATGAAATCCTCGGTTTCTTGCCATTTGTGTAACTAAACAGAAACACATCTTAGAAGTGTTTTTGTTTATTTCTCATTGCATCTTTTGATGGTTTTACATGGCAGTATCGAGGGACTACATGTGGCAGGTTGAGAGGCAATGTTTATGTTTCAACATGAGTTTCGTGTGAAGGAGATATTCGTGGTGTTTTTCATTTGTCGACTTGGTTTGATTCCCAGCCGTGATATCTAGGTCAGAAGAGGAGAAATCGTCAATGGTAGATTTCAGATTATATGTCTGAGCTTGAATTAGGTTCACTGAAATAGCTCTCAGTGGAGGGAACGAGGACCCCCGGGGAACGTGCAAACAGCCATCCAATTATCCAAAGGTCCTGCCTAACACTGCTTCAGGTTGGGATATATGAATGCAAAAGGTTTTATTTGAAGTGCATTCTTTTAGAGGTCTGAGATATTATTAGTTTTAGCAAGGAACACACTGATGAGGGTATTCACACAGGGATGGGTTCTCTTACCACTGAATCGCATGCGCCTTTGAGCAAGATCACAAGTGATGGAAATGTTGATTCTTTTGGTGGAAACTTCTTTTGAGAGAAAATGCTTGGTGTCACAGAGACATTTTACAAATTCCTATCGTTTCTGAGAAATATGTATAATGGGAGGACAAAAAAGAACAAAACCCTTGCAGAGGAAAGTTGCAACAACTTGTTTTGACCATTTCAAAATAAATTTTCCATATTTGCTATAATTATAGCACTTCTTTTTATAAGGGGGAGGTAGAAAAAAAAGATTTGGATCGCTTTATATTGATCCTCAACATTACTTTCTAATTTTTCAGAATTGTCGGAGAAATAAAAAATGGATTATTAAGCAGCATTAGGAAAGGCTGTGTGCAATAGAGGCAACAGGAGAACCTGAGTAAAGAGCTGCCATTTTTTATGATCATCATTTGCTCAGTAGAGCCTGTTGAAAAAGATTCTTTGGCTTTAGTAGCAGCTATAAATTTATCTGGATTCTGGTTTTAAGGCGTAGTCTAAAAAGTGGTGCCTTCAGAGATGGGGCAGGAATACACGCTCCATACAGAGTTGGTATCACAGCTCTGCGTACCGTTACGGTTTTTCCCCTCCTCCAGCCCTGACTGCATCTTTTCCTGCCTAATTTATATATGATTTCACAAGACCGGTTGGAGGTGGGCTGGCTGCCACTGCAGAGTGCTGGGTGGCTTGGACTGGATACGCGTTTGCAAATTCAAGAGGGAGGTTCTGGGCTGCAATTCTGAGCCTGGGAAAGGATGTTGCTTTCTGTTTTTTTATGTGTGTTTAACCATCTTGCCTTCCCAATTCTGTACTGCTCATGGACCTGGAATGATCTCAAAGGTAACCTGAAAGGGCCTTTAAGGTTATGTAAATTACTTTAGACTAGAATCATAGGAAAAACGGCTGGAAAAAGCTCAGGAACACATCCAGTCCATCTGATCGGCCTACAGCAGGATCCACTATACGTTTGTCATTCCTGACAGATGTTTATGTAGCTTGTCCTTAAAGATCTCCACTGCTGTATTTCCCCATCGCCCCTTGACAGTCTATTGCTTTGTTTCATTAGCCTTACTTCTGGAAAGTTTTTCCTAATCTCTATAATCTTTCAACATAAAATAATGCTTTTGTCCTATTTACCCTGGACAGAGCAGGCAAATTATTTCACTTGTCTTTGCAGCACCTTATATGTTCCTGAAAACTCGTCATGTTCTTACTCAGTGTGTCCTGAGAACTCCAGTGTGTCCCATTTTCCTCCATAGCTTTTGAGGCCTCTGATGTTGTGTAATCTGCCAGTTTTCCTGAAGTGCAGGTCGTTTGGGCATCAATCTGACAATATTTCTGCTTATCCTCTGCACAGTGTCCCTTTCCCTTTCCCTGCAGAATGAGACTGTTGATACAGGGTCACCCTGATTTACCCAACAACTCAAAAAATTGCTAGGGCAGCCAAAAATATCTTCTTCTGCTTTTGTGCAAGTGATTATTTCTGCTTAAATGGTCATGTCTTGCTCTTCTCCATGCTGAAGATCACAACCTGTTGGCTGGGTATTTTTTGTTGGTGTTCTGTTTTTTGGGGAGTTTTGGTTGTTTTGGTTTTTTTTTTCCCCCAAAAAAGACCCTCTTTCCCCACTTTCCCAGAGTAGCATGCAATGTTTCCCCAGTCCACATGAGTAGAAGTCACCAAGAGTGACACATGGCTGTGTCATTATATCACTACCAGGAACCATCCTGATACTGGAAACTTATTATGTCCCTTTCTGTGACTCTGGCCCTTGACATGGGACCAGGAGGCTGGAGAGGGGATAAGGATCCCACTTTCAATACAGAATCCATAACTGAATTGTATCGAGCCTTTTGATACGGCGAGCCATGCCTGATATCCCATGAGAAAGCCCTGTTTCTTCAAATACTGGACTGCTTTCTTCTTCTGTCTGCCTAGGAAGTGGTTGATGGTTTCTGGTCACGTAGGACTGGTTTGCTAATATAGAAATAAGGGTCAGAATTGTCCTCGTGGCTCTTTTAAAAGCCCAGGCAATAATCATAGATCCAAACTGCCTTCTCCTGCTGCCTACTGTATTTGCCAGCATTTCAAAACTTACACTCCCCCCTCTTTTAAAATGGTGACCATTTTTTAAACTATTATATGGTAATGATAAAATTTCTGACTTCAGAAAAAATATGTTAACCAAAGAACTAAATTACCCCAAACCTAAGCACAGCAGCATAAAATACTGACTGAGGTGGAAGACTTGTCTCGTCAGGATGATCATAACTTGTGGTTTAGCAAATGAAGAGATTGCATTTAAATGAATGCAGCTGCCTTTAGAAGTTGAAAGAGAAGGAACATTTCAAGGGGAAAAATAACTTTATTCTCCTGCCAAAACTGTTGTTTCTAGCAAAAGAGCCTTAACCCGAAACTTGGATTCAGCAGATATTATTTCCTTTTTTAATGACTGCTTTGGTCATGGCTACTCTGGGACACACAGACACACACACACATGAATATGTTGTGTAAAAACTCAAATCTAGTGGATTTCATTTTCTTTTCCTTTCAGTTCTTTTTTGCACGTAAGCCACTGCATGTTTAAACACAAATTTAATATCACAGAATATAAAACAGATATTCAAAGTGACCAAAGGAATATAAAGTTGGAAGTATCTTTCCCTCTCCAAATCATTACCATGTGCTAAAGAAAAATGGTTCTATTTAGGATGAAGTTTCATTTTTATCATTGCGAGTGAAAAGTCCTCTTTTGATGTGGTGGGCATGTTTATTTCCACTGACGCGGCGAATGCTGGTGATGTTGGACGTCAGAAAAGTACCGTGTTATTGGTTTGGTTTTTCTTGCTCTATTCAAGCCCCCTTTTTTATGAGCTATTTAAGCAACAGGCAGTTTTGAATGCAACTGCGTTACAGGAATGAGTGTCGCTTTTAAACCCACGATATAATCAAGCCAGATCAGAGCAGTGGTAATGTGTTATTGTCAGTTTTACTCGCTTTCCAAAAATGCAATGTATTTCTTTTATCACAGGAGTATCTGGACCTCAGTGGACCTCTGGAACAGTATTCACCTAGTTACCCTGACACGAGGAGTTCGTGTTCTTCAGGTGATGACTCTGTTTTTTCTCCCGATCCGATGCCTTATGAACCTTGTCTTCCCAAGTACCAACACATGAATGGAAGTGTTAAAACATGAAAAGAAATCATCCAGAGGAATAAAGAGACAAGAACATCAAGCTACCTACCGTATACAAAACAAAATCTTTTCTCCAGGACCTTAATGTTTCTGCTTGTACATATGAAATATAGGGGGGGAAAAAAAAAAAAAGATAAAAGGAAAAAAAAAAAAGGAAAACTTGGAGGAAAGCAGTCAGAACATACATAAAGAATCTCATAATTTGCAACTTCCAAATATTCCCAACAAAGAAGAATGTTTATGAGCTGTGTCTAGGTACCCATCGCTATGAATTTTCTGGCTTCCTGTAAGCTGCAACGGACTTTGTTTGTACAATGGACCAGTTGGACTTGAGGCAAACTCTGGGTCTGCCTTTCTTGTTTATTTTGTAATATTTGGAGAAAATATATGTTGGCACACACTTACAGAGCACAAATGCAGTATATAGGTGCTGGATGTATGTAAATATATTCGAAATATGTATAAATATATATTATATATATATTTTTATATANATAAATATATATTATATATATATTTACAATGAATTATTTTTTGTATTGATTTAAAAATGGATGTCCCAATCCACCTAGCAAATTAGTCTCTTTTTTAACAGCTATTTGCTAAATGCTGTTCTTACACAGAATTTCTTAATTTTCACCATCCAAAGGTGGAAAATACTTTGCTTTCAGGGAAAATGGTATATCATTAATTTATTAACTAATTGGTAATGTACAAAACAGTTAATCGTTTATAGGGTTGTTGTGTTTTTGTAATTTAAATGGCATTTCTATGCAGGCAGCACAGAGAACTAGTAGATATATTGCTCAGACTTTACTAGTTTTCAGATCTTTAAAAAAAGAAATATTTACAGTATATAACTAATTTTGGGGAATTAAACTCTTGATTTATTTGTGTTAAAAACTGCAGTGTCGGTTGATTATTCTTATCAAAACCAAATCCTTTAACAAGAAAGTCTTTTATTCTCAGTAGCTGTCACTTTAACCCTTTAACTCTTTAGCAGTGTTTCCCATGGACAAAAAGCAGAATCGTTCCACTTTATTAAAGAGGGTTCCTAAAGGAAGGAAAGACATTACTTTGTCTATAACCGGAGCAGAACGTACTGCTCTAAAAGGAGCTGAGCTTCTACCCTGAGTTGCACATGCATCAAATTAACTACAATTCTCTTCCCTGAGTTGGATAATAGGTTCCAGATCTTTTGGCCTGGATCTTTTGCCTTTTAGACTATTCCTCTATTGTAACTTAAGTTAAAAAGAGAGAAGTTGTTTATAATGACAATTTGCCATAGGAATATCAGCATCTTTTTAAAGGATTAATTCATGCTGACTCCAGTATTTCCTTCTAATCCATTCCATAACAGTAGGTATAGCACTGGCCTCGGCTAAAATATCACTGTTGTTTGTATCTTTTTACGGAAGTCTTGTGTTTTTACTTTCAGAACGCTCACACTGATATGGCCATGCAATATGAATGCAAATTACACTGTTTTATGTGGTGGTGTTTTTGTTTTTTTTTTTTGTTTGTTTGTTTTTTAATTGGGTAAAAGAAGTATTGAAATCTGATAACTTTTGTACTGACAATAAAATGTTTCTACAGATATTAATGTTGAAATTACAAAATAAATGTCATGCAGCTTATTTTTCCTAATCCTTTGTGTCATACAAAATGGTTTCCTGAACATCAAGTGATGGAAGGCGTCCAGAAATGCTTCCTTTTGACCTTATTGTAGATCCTATATTACAAAGCAATTCTTTCAGGAATTATACTTTTGCCTCTGTCTTATAAAATGTCTGCTCATGAATAACATGGGTTATTTGAGTAAACATACATACAATCTTTGGTGTTTGTGGGGTGGGACACTATTTGCTGGAAAATGGTTTGAAGTGTTCATAGTGTAGGCATGAAATATATTCTCTTTTTATTTAGTCAGGCTGTATCCTTTAATTAATGAGGTTTTTCATTCATGCTGGAGAGGTTGGAGGACCATTTGTATAGGAGGTTTAAAAAAAATCATAACAGATGGAAAGACAGTCATCATGGAAAGAGTATAAAAGTTTCTTTTGAAATGTAAGGAAGACACACCAAAATAGCTAGTGCTTGAGACAGAAATGGGAACTTTATGGTCACATTACTGTTGCAGGTTAGCCAGAAAAGGGTTCTTGAACCTGATCTTCACCACATGCTGTAGAAGTGCTGCAGACACCAAACTATTCTTTGGTTTCTTTTCATCTCCTTCTGCTTTGACCAGAAAGCCCGTACCAATCCCAAGAAACTTTCTAAAAAAGTGCCTGTTAAAAAGTGTTGTTTTCCAACTAAGAATTATCTGATTGAAAAATTCCCACTGGCTCTACCAAAAAATAACAATTCCCTTTCCCCACGACATCTACTACTACCAGCAGCAATGGTAGCTACTGTCTGACAGAAACCACAATATTCTTAATTACACACGTCTGGTTTTAAGATTCTCTTAAGGGGTATCGGAAGACCTTGAATCTTGCTCTGCTTGTATTGAAATGAATTTAAAAGCATCTACTTTGGTACCTTTTTAAAAGAAAAGTACGCAAACAATCAGAAACGTGATGGAAAGGGGATATTAAATAATGTAAACTTATTTGGTTAACTTTGTTTTGTTTTAAATAGCTTATTTGCTTTTCCTTTGTTCATTTTTATTTTGGCTCTCAGAGATTTAGATTTGCACCTTGGAGATAGACCACAATTTCACAAACTCAGTTTCTGGGGGAGAAGCAGAACATCCTCTGCGTGTGGAGTTGCAAGAGGAAATCAGGCAGCAGAAAATAAAACCCAGCACTGAAATTTGTCTGAAGGGGACGTATTCTTTCTTGCCCTGCCTACCTTTGGCTCTTTCATGAGAAGAAGGGGTTAGGAATTTGGATTGCTATCATCTCATCTAAAAATAAAGTTGCCATTAATAACAGGAGCAATAATGAAGGGCAGCATTATGTCAGGAAATGAATTTATATTGATGTGGATAATGAGGATTAAGTTCTGTGTATAACCAGTTTCCTGTAGCATCTAATTGTTTCTTGTCTCTCCTTTAAGTATTGATTCAAATCAGCTTCGTGTAATATATGAGAAAGTACGGATATGGAAACCAAATTTATTATGGCTCAAGTCCATAAAGAAGTTCACATTGCCTGTTTTGGTTTTGTTTCACTTTTTTACTGTAATATAACAAGTAGCACGGGCTATATACATCAGAGAAGAAGATAGATTCTATTTTGTCACCGTTCCTGTTGGCTTGAGATCAGTATCTGTTTTGTGATGCTTTTACAAAAGCAAGAGTTGAACTGTGTTCTGAGTTTCAAATTTGTTAAAAGACAAGTAAGTATGGTTTTATCTCTGCAAGTAAAATGAGCAAATCTTTGTAAAAAATCTAGTAATTTTCATGTCTATCCATTGAAAGGACATTGAGAAAAGCACTAAAAAACCCTGAGGTCTGGAGGCGGTCTTTTTAGTGAAAGATTTAGTGATCTCAATGTAATTAATCCAAGAGAAGGTTGGGAGTTGTTTTGATCAGGGTATATAAACTGCTCTTAGAGTAAAATACTTTTTTGGTGATAAAGGTCTCCTCCATAAAAGCTTCAGATCCAGGGGCTGAAAGATGGAACAAGACCCATCCTTCCTAAGTGGAAAGCCATGCCTTTTGGGTGGTGGAAGTAATCGGTGGTAGAAGCAGCGTACTGATGGGTGCTATTGACCTTCCCCAGTTGGAGAAAACATGATCTCCTGTGGCTTGACAGTGGGCAAAATCCAGCAGTCAGGTGAGCTGGTGGTAACGTTTCCTCCTGTCCTCCACGTCTGTGTTGGCAAAGCTCGTGTCGTGCAGATCCAGAAGGGCAAGTTTTGGAGACTTCCCGTAGTCCAGCAAATTGCAAGTATGTGCAGAGAGTGGCTGCTTGAATCGGTGTCTGATGGTTATTGTTAAGGGAAGGTAAAGAACTGTTAGAAGACAAGTCCTTCAGCAAACCTTACAGAAACCTTCATATGCTTTAGTTTCATTTGGATTGTTTTTAAGTAGCCTAACATACTCGAGGGAAAAACTGAGGCAAAAAAGTTGCTATTCATAGAAGGGGGAAAAAAAGCCAACAAACACCTGTTTTTGAAAGGCCATCTGTTCATTCTGTAATCAGGAAGTTCTGTATCTGCATAATTTGATCTAATTATTAGAAAAATATTTCATTGATTTTTCCACAGTAGATGTAATGAGTTCGTTGTGATGAAGCATAAGTTACCTCCAACAATTTGTGCTTGGAAACACCGTCAATCCTTTTGCACCTGTAAATAAGTCTGTGTACTTCTGAGCTTTTGTTGCTGTGAGTCCTGAATGATACAAGCACCTTAAATGCAGTAGACTCTGTGGAGCAAGTCTTCTTTTTTATCCCCATTTACCTCTGCATAACTCCTGTTAACCAGATTTTCCATAAAACTCCTAAAGGATGGAGGCAGTCATTCTCTTCACAAGGATGCAAGGAGACAGAACGAGGGGCAAGAGGCACCAGTTGCTTCAGGGTGTTTCCATCTGGATTTTTGAAACAATTTCTTCACAGTGAGACCATTCGGATGCTGGGATAAGCTGCCTAGAGAAGCAGTGGAATCTGCCTGGCCGTAGGTATTCAAGACTTGGCTTGACAGGGCCATGGATAGCCTGATCTCAGGCCCTGCTTTCAACGCAAGGTTGGCCAAGATGATCTCCGGGGTCCCTTCCAGCTGAAACTTTTCTGTGATTTTGTAAATCTGCATTATTGGCCAAAGGTAACCCAGGTCTGCAGAGGAGTTCTGGAAAGCTGCACTGGCTCATGTTGCGGTTGTCAGTGGGATGTATTGTTCAGTAAAATCAGTTAAGCGATGCATCTAACAAGAGAGATCCCTCTCTATTAAGGCATTTGGATTTCAAAAGTCAGGTCCTGGCTTGCTCTTGATTATCACAGCTGGCCAAAAATTTTCTGATTGAGTTGCTATGCAGTGGAAAACACTGTTTTGTCAGAAGCTTTCTGAAGCATGAGTGTCTCGCAGAAGATAAAGTATTTTGACCTTATCAGAATGACATGACCCTATTAGAGTCATCTTGTCAGAAGGAAATGAAATCATTTTATGTTGCAACTATTTAGTAGTAGACAATAATTATATAAAGTCAAAGTAAGAATTGAGGATTTTGATTTTATCAAAACAGAATGGTTCGACTAACTCAAAGTGACACCCATGTACTGCAAATAATTGCACTTTTAAAATGTTTTATTTCCAGTTCAGGCTGCTGCTGAGTTTTTCTCCAAGTACCGGAATTTCTTGAGGAATACACTTCTAAGTATCAATGATGTTTATATTGCTCAGAGCACCTGTCAGTGTTGTTTTGACAGGCTTTTTTCTCACGCACCAGCTAGTGGTCCCTAAAACCAGACCGCAGTGAGGATGGTCAGGAGCCAGTATATCTCAGGAGGGTTTGTGAGGAGCCTGGTACCACTGAGCAGCACCATGCGCTAGGACCAGGTTACCTGCCCTGAAATAGTGAATTTCTGAGAAAGCTTTTCCAAAGTCTCAAAGGATTTCCAGGGAGGACTAATATTTCCGTGTGACAGAGGAGCAACTCATCTCTTCTGCTATGGCGTTGTGCCTTTGAATTGTCTGAGGCAATAAGGAGAGTGGAGAAATAGGGCAGCAGATGAAAGCCCCGGTGTCACTGCTGTCTGGAGAAATCTATGGCCCATTATACTAGAACCAAAGTGAATTACAATTTATGGAAAAGAGATCAATACTGCCAAGGACTGTTTTAAAGACACCTCAGAGAAGGTAGCCAAGGTGCAATATTTTGTCTAGACGTGTTTCCCTGACACAACTGTAATTTTTTTTTAGGGCTATTCAGCAGCGTACAGCACTTTCTTTTGCAGAAGTTTGTTGCCACAGAGTTGCACAAACTGACGGCTGAATACTGCTCTGTTGTTTAATTCAGTAAGTGAGGGATCTGCCGTGGGAATGTTGGTTTGGGTATTCAGAAGAGCAAGCTACATCCAGGCCTGGAAAGAGCGGGTGTAACACCACTGGAGAAAATGGAGTTACACCTTCGTACATCATGCCTGAATTTCAGGCATTACGTGTTAAGTCCTAAGTGCCAAGAGCACTTGAGAACCGTTTGTCACCATGAAAGGCTGGTGCCAGTGCTCCTGAGGAAACTCTGACCACGCGTACCTGCAGCTGGCCTGCGATGAGGTTTCCTGAGGAGAGCAATTAAGCGTTGTGGCAGAAGGATGCCTTTGTTCTTTGCTCCCCCAGCTGTTTTTGGAGAGCATGGGACAGAGCCCACAGTGCGCAGTTTCTGCTGGTGCAAAATTTGTTCGGAGATGAGGGACCTTTTTGGTGCAACCTTTGTGCTGGTGGTGCAGAAGATGCCCGCAGAGGCCTTCAGCTGAAGGGAGAGCGATGGTCTGCCGCAAGCAAGCAATACGCTGTGAGAAGAGAGGTGAGAGAAGAAAACTTGCGCAGTTGGCACCGGCTCTTAATTCAAAGTGTTTCCTTACGAAACTGTTCGTTTTCTCCTCATCAGCTCCAGGAAGCCGCCAACCCGAATGCCTGTGTGCTCGTCTCCTGTGGAGCTGCCAATGGGGTTGAAATGAAACTGCCAGCACGCAACTCCCCTGGCGCATCCAACTTTTCTGAAGCATTTTCTTTCATGAATACTCCCTCTTCTTACCAGTTTCCTTGGCTATATTTCATGTACTTACAAATAAGATTTTTTTTTTTAAAGTATTTGCGTTTTTCAGGTCAGAGATTTGGGAAAAAAACCAAGGGTTTCTGCTAGGCAATTGTAAGTAATAAAAATTCACCTATATATTTTTCTAAATTCATATTTTCCCTCTCATTTAAAATTTCCAAGCCTTGTTCCCTGACAGCTGTTATAACAAATGGTGGACTTCTTCAGCTGATGTAATCCAAGACTTCATTCATGTCAGAGAAGATGTAATATTTATTTATCAGCTGGTCAATGAAGTATGATCCTTTGGGTTGTTTCTTAATGTTCAGTAGCCCTTTTTTGGTATTTTTCAGTAAAAATATTATATTTATTTCTAATTATATATATAGACTAAATCCGAGCAAGGATTTTTATAGATTCAGCCCTACAAGTTGCTAAATCATGAAGCTAATGCCATATAAATATTCAGTAGTCACGTAACAGACGTCATCATGACAGGGTTCTGGAAAAGTCAATAAAAATGTTACTAACCAGATAAAAATTCTGAAGGAGAAATATTTTTTATTGTAAGTTTAAAGTGTTGGTTTTTCCTCTTAGTATTTGGCAGTGCTTTGCTTGCTCCTCATTTGACTTTTTGCTTCATTGTTCACAAATACTCTGCAGATCCTCATCTGACTCAATAGTTGGGAAACAGTTACATTCAGGATGGTTCCAATAAGTCTTAAAATCACTCCAGAATTTCATGCCTGGTCTCTCTTTCGATACCGGTTGCCCTAAATACGAAGGATGTCACTTGGATCCAGACTTGGATCTTGTAATCTCTATTTTTCCGCGTACCTAAGTTGGCTTCACAGTTGCGTAGTATGTGTGCTGAGCTTCCTTTATTCTTGGTGTTGCAATAAACTAGGAGCAAAAATCTACTGTGGTATTTCCTTAGGCTTTGCTTCACTCATTGCAGACAGATGAGAAGCAAAGGGGCAGCAGTCCCTTGCCTTTCATAGTGCCGCGTTCGTTGTCTTTCTTGCTGGAGCCTCCATCTCCTGCCCTCGCACCCACAGCCCAGATCACACGCCACATCAGTAGTTAAAAACCATACATCCTCAAAGACTTCCATATTTTGTTGAGATTTCTTTGGAACTCGACTACAGACAGACGTTGCTCCATTAATCAGCTCCCTCTGTTTGACAAGCGGTAGACTTATGGTACTGTGTTGATGAAACCAAAATGCAATTAAACACAATCAATCAGGTCAGCTGAAGTTTCCAGATACTCCTTGTGAAATCCTTTTCAAACGTAATTAGAGTTGGGGCTTTGAGAAGTGTGGAGTGAAAACAAAGAAAAGATGGTAGTTTTTCCAGGGTATTTTCAATCTCTCAAAACACACCTCCAAAGGTCTAGAAGTATTTTATAAGAAATAAAGAGTCAAGGGGAAGACAAGAATCTAGGGTAGGAGTAGTGGTAAAAGGAGCATCAGATGATGAAGAGGTAAGTCACTAAGTCTGTATGGTTTCTGTAGGCGCAATGTCTGCTTTCCCTCTGAGTGGCACAGCAGTCATGAATGGTACGTTCCCTGTCGGGGGGAACATTCCCACTTCATTAATTAATAGCAAAGATACGATACAAACGTGTCAAAGTCGCATGCTGGATCTTAAGCACTTTATTAAATAGTTTTGGAGTTCTTAATTTCTGTGTTTTTATACACACCCATACCCCAGCAACTGACTTCCAGAAAACTACCATCAAGCAGAAGTAGCTTAATTTTATTTATTTATTTGTTTGTTTATTTGCTACTGAATGCAATTCTTTTTCCTCAAAGCAGCTGATATTCATGTAGCGAGTCCAAAACATTTTGAGGTTTCGTTTTTCCATTCGTTGTATATCCTTTGAGAACAAATGCTTCGTATTCCTTGAGGTTATACACATTAGAAATGCAGTGTCAACATTGTTGTTATATCTGTTGCAACTAGAAGCACGTGTAAATTAGTATATGCTGTTCATATAGTATGAAAAGGGGAAGATACTCAGACATTAGTGCCTGTGCTCCTTATGCAGGCCACATATTGAGTTGATTCTTATATAGGAGATCAAGAATATGTTCCAATATACACTGAGGGAGGGATGTCCCAAGAGCTTTTTAACCCAATGGAAAAAATCTGACAGTTTTCTGACAAGAAAAGAAGATGGGACTTAACTCTCGCAGCAATAAACAAACAAAGTTTAAAAAAAATAAGCCTTTGCCTTTTCACTTAATCTGTGTGTTATGTCACTTATGGTGTTTCTGGCACCTAATTCTGTGTTTGATAGTCAACGAAGGCCAGTAGTCATTTTGTTTATTTTTCATTACAATCACATCTTCGTCTGAACTTCTGTTTTGAATCTGCTATGGAGCCAGTACCACAAAAAAATAACAAGGATCTCTCTCAGCAAAATCTATGTACATCTGATGCCATTAAAAGTAGGCCTTTTGCCAGTAGCCACATGATAAAGTTTCTTATGGTGCCAGAGTAACGTGGTGAGGAAGTTGTCTCCATCTCTAAATCCCCACTTCATGCCATTCTTAGAAAGGCAAAGGATATTTGAAGGGTGCAATTCTTGGCTTTTAGCACACCGTTTTGGAAAATGAGCATCGTGCACTAGTAACATTCTTCTGATGGTGGAATGCCCACGGACATCTAGATAGCTGTGAGCATTTCAAATGCTGGGACCGTGAGTCTGTAGGAAATTATCACTGTGTGCTTATCCCCCATGTACTTGGCCATTCCATGATAACAAGTAGTTACAGAGAATGTCCACATGAAAGGAACGTGTTGACTGCTTTTAAACATGCAGCCACCCCTCAGAAACATGGTGCCCCAGCTGCGCAGAAGATCATAAAATCATAGAATGGTTTGGGTTGGAAGGGACCTTAAAGCCCATCCAGTGCCACCCCCCTGCCCTGGGCAGGGACCCCTCCCACCAGCCCAGGTTGCTCCAAGCCCCGTCCAGCCTGGCCTTGAACCCCTCCAGGGATGGGGCAGCCACAGCTGCTCTGGGCAACCTGGGCCAGGGGCTCACCACCCTCACAGCAAAGAATTTCTTCCTAATATCTAATCTAAATCTCCCCTCTTCCAGTTTGAAGCCATTACCACTCATAATCAGGCAGTCAGGAGTTACAGAAAGGAGTTGCCCCACTGCAGCAATTTTAATTTCCCATAATTAATAGAAAAATGTTGGTTCCTCTGGGAATCTTGTAACTGGTGTGATATGGTAAGCATTCACATATGATGTATCCTAAACTTGCTGTGATAGAAAGCTTACTGGTTGCAATTCTGGATCAGATTTTTGGACCACTGAGCCCAACAGCTTTCTGCTACAGCTGCTCAGTGCCTGGAACAGTTTGCTGCTGTTTGGTGTCTCCAGAAGGGCTGCTGGGAGGCTTTGGAGAAAGGCACCGTGACTCCAAAACCAAGTCCTTGAGAGGAACGTTGCTTGTAAGGTTCATCTCTCTGTGAAGACCTTCTCTGCACCCTGGTGCAGCACCAACCACCCACAGCTTCTCTGCCTACAGCAGCAGTATCAGGGGAAGAAGCAGCTGATGGGGGTAAAAGTGTGTTCTCCCACATTTGCTTTTTTCCCCAAAAGGGACCCCCATCCTTGTTAAAGCTCCCCAGGTCACACGTGCCTGACCCACATCAACACTGCTGTCTGCGGGAGCAAGCAGCTTTCATCCTGGTCTTACCAGCTGCCACTTTACCTCCTAAATAATGAATGTAAATTTTATTTTAGAGCAAATAACCAGTTCCAGTGCCTCTGCAGTATGATATTCTAAAGACAGCTGCTGCATTGACCATATAGCCTGGACACTGCACGCACTCTGCTGGATTTTGGATTTGTTTTAAATTTTCCAATTGTTAATTTTATAATGTGTCCCTCGGGTCCCTTCTTAATGGACAGCTTACAGAGGAGGTCCAGGTTACTGTTTACCACAGCCCTCGATACTTTGGCATCCCTTGAGTCAAATTGAGCTCTCAGGCTTCTGCTTGCCAAGTTAAATCCTTTTAGCATTTTTATAATCTCCAAACACACGTTTCTTCATCTCTCAGACTCGGTCTCTGCCATTCAGTCAGCATTTGTTGTTTGAAATCAGATCATGATGAAATCTCTTAATAGTCGCTCTATGAAAATATTTTGTTTAAAAAACACTCAGAACTTAATTGGAATGAAAATACCAGCAGCTGGATTGTAGTTTGAAGTCATGAGCCCGAGAAGCAGCTGGAACAGCGGGATTCAGAGAGACCCTTCGAAATCAACCTCTTCCTACAGGAACGTTTCAAGGCTGCTGTATTTTGGCAGGCAATGAAAAGGCCCGACTTGAGTTTAGCCTTCTCTGACCAATACCGTATGCTGCCGTTGCATCCTCACTCCGCTTTGCAGATAGTTGGAGAGCACAAAGACAGCTCTGTCCGCTCCTAACGTTTACGAAGGGTTCTGAGGAGCTGGATGTGTCGCCAAAACACCATTGCCATTACTGCCGCATTTGAATAATGACTTGCTCTGCTAGAGAAATTAATTTATTCTCAGCTCCTCTAATGAGACCTACTGAAAAAAAGGCTGTAAAGAAAGATTTTGGATGACTTGTTCACTGGATGGGGGCTTACTCCTTCATCTGTGTTGAGTCTGGCTCTTAACTTGTCCTAAACCAGAGATCTAATTAAACTAATATAAGCATTCGTGAACTTGCCAGATGATTTTTGTTGTGTTTTATTTATACTTTCTCAGAGAAGTTGTTACGATTCAAATAGTTTGAAACCTTGGGTATGCACAGTAGCATCCCTACTAAGAGTTCAGTTGGCAAAATGTTGTAACTTTTCAGACCAGTTCTGTGTCCAGTTTCTACTAGATAAAATTCCTTCCACCACAAGAGCTAATTGATAAGGGTGGAATTAATTGCCTGGAGAAATTGCCTTCTCAGGGCAGAGGTAATCTTCACACACAGCACAGCGGCTTCCTGTTTGTATCTGGAAAGACGGGCTCCTCAATTTGATCAGTGTAGAACATTTTGTTTTAGATAAAGAGTAAAACGAATGTATGAAAAAATGTGATTTTCACATTGGGGCTGTAAGAGATAAATACATGGAAAAAAAACCCAAAATTCATGCAAACTTGTTGGAGCAGCCTTTAGATAAATTCTTCTCGCTGGATGTTTACTTTCAAATTACGCTTATGACCAGCAGGATATCTGGATGTATAAAACATTTTTTAGAGTAACAGATATAATAATACAAACTTGGCACATAAAGCGACGAGAACGTCAGCAACCTCAGAAGCCTAAAAGGAGCCAGTGCACTCCCGGGGATGAGGCATCCCGCCCTCTGTCAGCAGCAATACAGGAACTCCGGTGAGGACTTTCGGAAGTTTAAAAAGGCATCCAAAGTGATTTAGCCATGACTGCGATCTTAATAATACTGACAGGCTTTTTGTTTTGTTTTATTTCTTTTTTGTTTGATAACCCGGCATGCAAACCGAGATCAGGAGTTATTAACAGCCGAGTGTAGTTGCAGAACTAAATGGTTAAGGATATAAACTAGACTTCCAGCTTGAAGGAGTTGTCCTTGTTTTAACTCCTACTGAACAATCTGATTATCCTGAGGTAATCACAGCTGTGAGAATGAGGAGAGAGGGAGCAAGCATGTTTTGGTGCAGAAGGGGGAAAATTATCTCCTGTTACTCTAACTCACTCCACCCTGACCATACTGTAAATCATTTATTAGAGGATAAAATACACTCCAGATACGTATTTTGCTTATTCTTTCTCGGCAGCATTATTTCAGTGGCTATAAGCAACTTATTTGGTGCTTCAGGTATTTAAGACAAAACTAATTTTTGCTGTTTTTTAATTCCGTCATCAAGTGCTTGATGCAGTGCATGGACACTGCATGCCTGCAGATGAGGCTGAAACTCATTAATGCAGTCAGAACTGCAGTCTTCACTTTTTTCTAATAGACTTTGTGGGAAGAAAACCTGGGAGACGTGACCAGAGAGGTATCTGCCTTGTTCATTTAAACGTGTGCTCTCTGAAACTCCTACGCAGGGAGGTTCCCTCTCCCTTACAGCACTGCTGTAAAACCCTGGCATTAAGTCAACAAACTGCTTGAATACTTGCCCCATGCATGTCCTTTATTGCCCCTGAAATCAAGCTGAGTGTAAATCATGTGCTTATACACTGGAATCGGGGCTTCTGTGAAAATGAGGTGGAGGTGGCCTGTGGGAAAGGGTTTTTAGGGGCCTTGGCTACCCCTTGTCAAGCAAGACCCAGGCACAGGGGCACGGAGCAGGTACCTCCTTGGGTAGAGGAGCACCTTCAGCGTAACCAGGACATTCCACAGTTCTGGATTACCTTTCTGGGTCCACCTCCATGCTGATGCAAACAGTGCTGGAGCCACAGTTGTCCTGAGGAGGAGAAGGTCCATAGCAAACATAAACAAATCACTTTTAGCAGTTGACAACTAATTCTGGATGGGTTTTTTCTTGTTTGTTTAATCACCCTCCAAATTCGGTATTATGAAGATGCCTTTCTGGACAACACTGTAGACAGCAGGAGTCTCTCATCAGTTTGGCAATGTGAAATGGTGACAGATTAAAAATGTGATGTGGGCTAGACCTGGTGAATATTTGCCAAAGTATTCTGTGAATATTTATTTGGATTTTGAACTGAATTCAGTTTGGCCTTTTCCCCCTTTCTTTGGAGCTCACATGCTAAGAGCACTGCAGTCTTACCATCTCTGACCATGTAGAAAAACCTGTAAAATCATTTTCTCCAGCAGAAGTTAAGTTTTGTATTTGCCATGTTTGCACCACAGATGCTTGCTCAGCTCTCCAAGAAGCAGTGCAGCACTTCTGGTTGATCACACCAACCACTGAAGTGATAACGAGGAAGGTATTAATGTTGATAATTTTTGCCTCGAAAAGCAGAAGATTAATTTTGTGGGAACAGAAGCATAGGAAAATATATTTCTTCCTGCCTTTTGCTGAAGGTTACATCTCACCCAGAGAGAAGTCCCATCAATTTTTAAATCAGCAGGTGGTACCAAAGGAGAGGGAGATGTCAGGTGAAGTGGAAAAGGGGACCTGGGACTCTACAGCAGTTGTGCTGCCACCGAAGAAAGTTTCTGTTGTTGTAGATCACCTTTGTGTGCTTGTGTTCAAGCTGTGGTGAACATTTGTCCCACAGGTTGTCTTGAGTACAGGAGTAAATGTAGGTATTGGTCTAACAGAGTGGGGCAGAACAAAGTGGCAGCAGTGGCTGGAAAGTGTAGCTGGGGAGGTGGGGGTGGGAGAGAAGCTGAGTATTTACAGTTCAGCATCAGGTAAAATGGCTTTAGCACTGAGCGTTTATCATCAGCTCTACGAACAATCAACGAAAGAAGGGAAATAAAGAAATATAAGAAAAGAAATCCTGGTGCAATTTTAATAACGAGAACATTGGAACAGGTTGAATCTGTACATGGAGTCTCTGCATTCAGGGAAGTTAAACCTGTCAAATACTTCATTACCTGGAACATTCATTTGAGCAATCAGGGAGTTCATTCAACTCCTAAACAAGCAGGTAAACCAGCAGATAAACATGAGTTTCAAGAATAGCCAACTGTCATAAGGCCAAACGCTGATATTCCCAATTGCGGTCTGGTAAATCTGTTTTCCTTTATGCTTCTGGAGTAGCCAGAATCCCAAATTGCTAGATTAGGTTTACATTTCAGAAGACAGTGATTTTAAAAAAAATTATTTCATCACACATATCCCAGAGCTAAGCACAAGCCCTCAGGTGCGCTCTACTTAAATTCATGTGAATGCCATCGTTGTATTGATCAGTTGACTATTGCTGCAGATGTTTGAGGGTTATGGATTCTTTCCTGAGATCATATTAAATCTTAAATTAAGTCCCTGAATTACCAAAGTGAACGAGAGCATCAGCAAGTATAAATGAATAAAAGAATATAAATGAATAACTGAGGAAGCTGCATCAATTTACGCAGCCTGAGTTTGTGAGCTGTACTTTATCTCGTGCCAAGTGCAGCAAGCTCCTACGTCATTAAGTTATTGTCATGGCTTCTGGTTGCGGCCATTTGACTACAAAATAATTTTGCCATTAAAAAAAAAAAGCTGTCTTGTAGCACAAATCATGCATTTAGGGTTCGAGATTTTTGTGTGCTGTGAAGATATCAAGTAATAAGCAAACCTTTTCTTCACGATTTTGGATATTCTCTTGAGCATAATGCATTTAAAAATCCGCTCTAACATTTTGCGGGTGGAACACAGCCTAGCAGCCTAGGAGGCTGCGCATTGTGCAATAGTTCAGAGGAGGTGAGATTATTGTTTTTAAAGTCATTCTTAAGCTAGCTTTTAAAAGCCCAGGATTTGAGAAACAGTTCAACACCTACTGATGCTGGACTATGTGTAAAGTCTTTTTTGCATCCATGATCCCGTGCGAAAAATCATGTTGATGCCCTTCCTGGAAGTTGCTAAATAGGGGAAAAAAAAAGAGAAAAAACCCCAAACTGCCCATCTGCTGATGTCTTCCAGATGGTGTCATCAGGCCCCAGTGCCACTCTGAGCCAATGCCCTTGGAAGCAATCTCTATGTTGAGGGACTGTAGTTGCCACGTTGTAGTGTATGATAATCCTCATATGAGCTTTAAACCCCTGTTACGAGCAATTTTGTGAACTCCTTGCCACTTTATTTCACCTCGTTATTAGATTTTTTCTCCCATTTGCTTATGTCTTTTCCATGCTAAAGTTGTTGCTACCTTAATTACAATTAGTTGAATGAGAAACACTTGCCCTGCATGCTGCTCCAGAGCAATCTAAATACCAAAAAGTGTTTGCTGAAAGCAAAATGATGTGGCTTTGAGAACGAATGCTCATTAACAGTATCTTTAGTATTGTCTATTGTGAAATTAGGAATATTTAGGTGCTGAGGAGTCTTTCATTTTTCTGGACTGCTTTGCCAAAACTTTACTGTTGTCCTGAGAGACAAATGTGAAATGACAGAAAGCAGCAGAGAAATCTACTCTTTTACTCCATTTATTATTCAGAAGAAGCACTTTACTGCTTTCCTATAAATTATAAACCAAAGGATGAACAAAAGCTATTTTAAATTTTGTTGCAATATATTATTATAACTGTCACAGTAATTACTGTAATTCTAGGATAACTAACAGTCAGTAGATCTCACGCTCCATCTAACATTACAGTAACCCAAATTATTTGATATTTCACATCCCAAATGACCATAAGATGCTCAAAGTAGGACTTTGAGGCTGAGGTGCTCCAGCAGAATTGCAGTTGGGTGATCGTGTGCACCTTCCCAGGGGGTTTGGCTGTAACCCCGAGCAGGTGGATGGAGTTGTGTGACGAGGTACTTGTAAAAGTGCTGCAGCTGATGCCACTTTGCTTAGAGGGGTTTTTGTGGTGGAGCTGCCCTGTAGGAGAGCTGGATTGATGTGTCTTTGGATTGGGTGGGTGCATGTCTGTGTCCTTCACCCTGAGGAGGATATGGTAGTGTGTGTGTAGTCTCTCCATCTGTTTGATGAAGCTATGTTGCTCTGGGAAAAATGAAGGAAAGGTTAACTGAGCAAGAGCATGATCTGCTATGGCCTGTGGCTGTTGGTCCTCTGAGCACAGCAAGGACCTTCATTTCCTGGAGGTCCCTCCAACCTCTGTGCTGTGGCCCTTGTGCTCACATCTGCTCTGGGAAGGGATCTGCTCCACGCTGTGGCCATGTCCAGCCTTCTCCCAAGGTAAGTGCACCTGGTGGTCCCCAGAGCCTCGTGTGAGTGTGCTGTGTGTTTCTGTGTCCTCGGGAAGGTTGTCTTAGCTCTTCAGAGCTTGGCTCTGTTTGTGTAGGGTCTCTCCACCAGGCTGCTGGCCCAGTGCTGTGAAGTGTCTGTCCTTCCTCGCTTTGTCAGTGTGAAATAGGTTCTTGGCCCAGGGTTTGTTCTTGGGACCGAGTAGCTGGGCATTGTGGTGCCTTTTGGGAAGGGACCTTTGAAGCATTGGAATTAATGATCTTAAAGGTCTCTTCCAACCAAAACAACTCTATAATTGCAGGAATGTATCTATTTCTATGAAGTGTGAGATGCTTCTGAGGCCCAGGGTTGGAAAATATGTAATCTGGGAGATGAATAGCAAAAATTGTAATGTCTGATAACTATGTATTTGTATGGGTGAAGTGACCTCCTCCAAAGTATTTCTCTTTAACAAAAACTTAAGACAGCTATGTAAATATTTATTTCCTTAAGAAAGCTGTAAATAAGGTGGTCTCTTCTCCTTGTGTAGCAGTAATATTATGTTTCCAGGCTCCTATCAGTTTATTCCTTTAGCAGCTGCTGAAGAAAAATTGAATTTTGATTTGTGATAGTTACTGATGGCTGGCCACTGTGGCTTGTGTGGCAGTTAGTGTATACCTGTGACAGCAATAGCTGCAGTTTAGTCACCAAGTTGTTGTTCTCTGAAACCATGATCCACAGGCAGCAAATTATCTTGGAGAGCAGTTCATCTGATCTATTTCTACAGGATGGCTTTGTAAATGTTGATGTCACTAGGCTTGCATCATTCAAGCTATTCAGAATTTACAGCTAATCAGGCATTGTTTGGACCTGTTTCTTTGCTAACTTAGATTTTATCACTCCTTTTTTTTTTAATTTATGGTTGCATTTTGTTATACACACCTAATGCTGTGACCTGCTTTCTAGGAATACATACAAATATTTGTTTTCACAGGTTAGGGTGCCTAGAGCTCAACAAGCAATCAGAAGATGAGCTGTCATCCAATTATAAATGCTAGCCAATATTTAATTTCAAGAGTTGTGTTATGTTTTATTTCTCTTGTGTATATCCTGCCAGCCTGATCCTGGCTTTAATGGCTCATTATATTCTGATGAAATTACTATTGATTCGCCCTGGGAAGAGTGAGAGCGGAGTCAAACCCTTTATATTGAGTATTCCCAATTAGACAGCATCCGGGGAGGGTGGGAATTCAGCGTTCACTGTGCCCATGCAATGAGCTGGCCCTGCGGCTGCATTGCAGGCTCAAATTTAGCCCTGCTGGGGCACAGGACTAAGGCTGATCTCAGTTTTTTACAGCCCTGGTCACACAACATTGTGTATGAGCAGAGCATTTTATACTGTGTGATGTCCTGAACAAACCTGGTTTTGATCCTTTTGAAATTTTGTTATGTGTGTTCTGCTGCTTTGTGAAGCACAGGTTAGGTTAAGGAAAACTTGCTCTTAAATGGGACTGTAAACTGTAAGTGCCTGCTTTGTGGTGGATCTTTCTCACAAATTACATATATTTTTTTTTTTTTAAGTGTTTGGAAAATTAGACAAACGCTGCCAAATTTATTGTAGCTACCCCAATGCATCCCTGTCGGACCAGGTGACTTTGAACCGCACTGGGAGGAGCGGGCATTCATTCTGCGCTGTGACAAATGGGTAGGAAAACAGGAACGGCAAATTTATGTTCCCTGGAGGACTGGGTGTTTCTGCTGCAGGCAGCAAAGCCACGCAGTAAGTCATCCTGCTGCCTAAGCCCCATCGCTGGGGTTAGAGCTACACGCACCCAACAAGCATGTTAAGCAACTCTCTGAGCTTCTCATCCTATCCTTGGATTTGAGCAAACCTATTAAAGCCAACAATTCTGGTGAAATGCTCAACTGACAATTATAAAGACATCGTATGTGTTCCTTTCACTGTGTAATTTGCTAATGATATTTCAGTATCTGGCTGGGGAAGTGAGAGGGAGCACGTGCCCGACCTCCCGACCTCACAGCTGTAGTCTGGGGATTGTGTACTTCAGGGATGTCTTTTATACAAACCTGTGTTTGGTTGATTTTAAAAATAATTATTCTGAGTTTTCAGGGAAAGGAGTCGGAGACGTAGCATGTTCCAGCGTGCAAAAAGAGCTAGCAATATTTCTGAAAGAACCTTCTTTAAGAACCTTATTTTTATCAGGACATAAGCATTATTTATGACTGCCTCTCCTTTGCGTTGTGAGCATGGATAAATATGTTACTCTGAACTACAGCTTTGCTGCTGCTGCTCTTTGAGAGAAATATCCCATGAAACAGAGCTTCATTGTGTTATATACTGACGTACATTCTCAAATACTTTAAGTTTTATCCTTCAGTTTTATAACTTTGCTAACGCAATTTCTAGCAGAGCAACACAAATTGCTGCACTGCTGCAAGTAATGGGCAATGAACAGGGATGGTACGTGTGTGTGGAGGCATGAAAGTAGGAACCTCTTAAAATGGCTTTTTTTTGGAGGAAGACGACTGATGTTTTTACATCCTGATTGCCAAAGTAAACCTACGAATGCAAATGGAATTAGTTCAGAACATTGAATATAAAGATGTAAATATACATACACATATATAATTGAAGGGCTACTAGTGGACACGTGGAAGTAGACAAATCTGTTTTGAAATTTGATGGTATGGCGGGACTTCTATGTTTAATCATCAGAAAGTTAGAGTAATATTCTGAATTTCACTTTTACCATCATCTCGATGCCTATTCCTTTGTGCCTAGCTGTGCTCTACACAAAGCAGGCCAGAGCTGTGCTTTCAAAGTCACCCTTCTCATTCCTTCCCGAAATACAGAATGAAGCTTGATTGAGTCCTCTGCCTATTTGATCCGCAAGGTGAAGTGTGTGCTTTTCCAATTACCAGGGCATTCACAGGTTATTTTTTTTGGGGGGGTGGGGAACAAACCAAGAAAAAAACCCAACAACACTATTCATCTTCAATATTGTCATATGCTTGACATGTTACTTCATACAGTACCCAGTAAAATGAGACAGTACAAATTGTATGGGTACAAAAAGTAGCATTACATAGTTGATAAATCATGCAAGGAATTTGGTATCTGTGTGCTTAATCTAAATTTGTTAACACTGGCAAGATAAAGGTCATTTTGACTCCATGCCGACTCTTGAAACTGGGACACTGTTCAGAAATTCGAGGTTTCTTCATCCAGCTGTGTACATGTGCCTTGTTATCTAATATTTTAATTGCTAACAAAACAGTGGGTAGTAGAGAATATACTGTTCTGTGTCAATATTTAAGCAGGACTTTACTATGGTTTAAGTTTATTCACCTTGGAGGGAGAGAATTTTTGCCTCACTTGGATCAACGGGCAAAGAAAAAGCAGGGTTTCAACTTGCTCCTGTGGCTTCTGCTTACTATAGGCAAATAGAAAAAATATGTGAGCTATTTTTGAAACCTGTGTCTTTCAGGTGTGGGTTTTGGGTTTTTTTTTTGATATTTCAGGAACTATTGAAACCTCACAGGGGTCTGGGGACCTTTCTCCTTCCCCTTCCCAATGGTTGAGGCAAACTAAACTCTCTGGCTTGTTTGTCATGAATATTTGCCTAAATTCTTAAAATTCATCCGTAAAGGGGATTTGAAACTGTAATTGTGTCTCCTCTTCTTCTCATCGCTCCTTGAAAAGCTGAGCATGGGGACTGGGAATTCTGCAGGCATGCATGTGAGGGAAGCCGAGAAGAGAAAGCACAAGCTGCTCAGGTTTATGTGCAGAAATCACAGCCGCTGTCTATCTCCACCCTGTTCTCAGTGGCTTTTCCAAAAAGGTGTTGTCACTTAAAGTTTAAAACTTGCTGTTTTCCATGTCCAAAAGTCTGATCCTTGCTGTGGAGGCAGTTAAAATAAGAGATGCCACCCTACTCCCATAAAGCTTTAAAACATTTGGAATGACAATTGAAGAGGAGGTTATAAAGGTAGACTGGAGTTGCCCACATGGGAGAAGCAGCAATGTGGAGCTGTGAAGCCTACCACGTGTGGAGCCTGGATCTTTTTGCCTGGAATTGGTTCACATGCCTAAAGGATCTGTTTGTTTCTGATACCTTGTGTTCACCAACCCGTGATAACATTAACAAACGAAGTCTTGAGGGAAGTTACATACTTTGATCGCTCCTTTAAGCTTCCTGAAAGTCTCTCCTGAGTTGATCTTGCTTCAAACTTCCCCTTCCATACTGTGAGCTTAATCCTTGTATCTACTTTTCACCGTTTCTGTGCTACACTGGGGCATAAAATAAATACATAGCAAAATGACACCCCTATATCAAGACACAGAAGGGATATTCAGTCTTTATCCTATGAAAAAAGACAATACTGCAACCCAAATGTAGCTTATGGCTGTACCATGCATCATAGGACCCTAAAAACTATGAATCTAGGTACCAGACTACTGCTTTTAATACAAGTCTCACTATTAGTTTAGGACCTGGCTTATGGCCATAAAAGTGGTGGTTTTGTTGGGTGTGGGGGTTTTGGGGGGTTTTGGGTTGTTTGTGTTTTTTTTTTTTTAAGCAGAGGAAATGTGCAAAGAGCACATATACCGTAACTTAAAGCTATGTGAAGATAATTTAGAAGAGGCAGCAAGCTTTGAACAAAGAACTCTTTCTCCACAGAAGACGTGCATGTATGCCATGCCATGCCTTTAAAAAACCTCTGCCAAATCTGACCAGGCTTGTTAGGGGAATTGATTGGAACTTGTCCGTGGATGTCCTGGAGTAGATGGGGCTCTAGCTATCCCTCGGGAGAACTGGGAAGGTTTAAAACAGTGTTTCTGGGGTCTAGACTGATGCTTGTGGGGCATGAAAACATAAAGGGAAGCAGAGTGAGAGTTGGATGAGCTGTATTTAGCAAGCTGACCAGCGGTTTTCAGTCTTTTTCTATGCCAGACAGATCTCCATTGTCTTTCAAAGTGAGTTTTAGATATTTTTCTTAGTTTCAAGCTGTGGCAAATTCCAGTGCGGCTTTTTTTGCAAATCAGAGTTTTCTTCCACATCTGATCTCTAATCTAGATTTTTTTCAGTAACTCGGAGCAACTCTTGCTGATATAAGTCCAATGCCAAACAACCCCAGAACACTAGATTTAAATATTTAATTGCTTTATAATAATTTCATTTCTTATTCATATATATTTTCAGCAGGAGAACTTATTGGAAGGGCACTCTTTATTTTGCAAGGGCACTACATTATGGCATAATGGGGATCTAAAGTGTGAAGTGTCAAAGTTAAAACTAAAATGTTACCTGCTCTGAGAATAGAAATTAAGCCTGCAGCTCAATATTGCTAAACCTGAATACATATAACACCTTGTCCGTCCTCCCTACCTCTAATATTTAGCCAGGTGTTAGACCGGCTAAAATCTGAGATCTTTTTTATTAAACTTCTGGGATTTGGACCTTTAGAGCTTGTTTACAAGGCTTTTTGTAGCAATGAGTGATAACCTTTTCTTCTAATGAAGCCTGAAGTTTTTATAAGATCACTCTAAACGTTGATGCTTTAAGGAAAAATACCAAACACTCAGAATTAAGATTATGCGAGGTCATCTAAAAGGATGAAATTAGAAAGATTTCCAGATGTGAAAGAACCAAGTCAGTTATGTCATAAGAAGCTCAAAACCCAACCAGACCTAAATGCTGAGTTTTACATAGGTGTATTTTCTTTAGGATTTCCTGCTAAAAATGATAGATCTAACACCCTTCATCAAGTCAGTGATTTTGACTTTGTAGGAGGATTAGTGTACAGTGGCAAGAAGGGTTCTTCCTAGATTGCCCATGACAAATGTTTGGACACAAACCTCTTTTTGTGGAGTTTGGATAAAGTGGTTTGTTTCTAACCCTAGTACTTTCCTTCCTGTATTCTCTGTGATATCTTGCTTCTGAAAGTCAGTTTTTTGTCTCAGTTTAGCAGACCTTTGAAACATAGCTTATACGAAATGTTGTTCCTTCTAATGCAGTTAAATTCATGCCATTCTAGATTTCCTATGCCATTAATTTCGAATGTGCATTTTTGGGACTCTTCCCTGCTTTTGAGTGTTGGCAGGCTGCAAAGAGCCACGTATTATGCTGTGCCAGTTGTTCTCAATCATTCTTGTGACAATATTATCCCTGTAATATGGCCAAAGCAGGGTCTATGTGGATTATCTGACGCTTAATTACCTGAATTACAAGATATAAGATGTACTTTCAACATTTGTGAGGTACGTAACCAAATTATTTGACTGATTTTGTATTCTTCCCCACTTTGTCCTCCTTCATGGTTTGCATTTGTGAACTGTTATTTAAATAAAACCAACCCCAAACCAGGAGATTTATGTTTCTATGCTGGTTTGGATTAAGACAGCACGTAACATAAATATAAGAGTCAATTTGTGGGCTAGCTTTGCTTCTCATCTTTTCCCACATTGTATTTGAACCCAGGGCAGCACAGTTCCTCTGGAGCATAGGATGATGGGGTTTTCATACCTTGTGCCTGATAATCATAGAATCATAGGGTGGGAGCTCTGGAGATCATCTAGTCCAACCCCCCTGCCAGAGCAGGGTCACCCAGAGCAGGTGGCACAGGAACGCGTCCAGGCGGGTTTTGAATGTCTCCAGAGATGGAGACTCCACCACCTCTCTGGGCAGCCTGTGCCAGTGCAATAATATATGTGAAGTTTTTTAAAACAATGGCCAATGAATGACTTTCATTACTTTTCTATCATTTCTTTATACCTGGTTCGTGCAAAGAGATGTTCATGGTCTTATTGCTCCTGATCTATGGAGGCGTGTGGATCTAAATTTACAAATGAGTTTTGAGCTCCCAGAAGAGGTGGAACTCAGGTGTGGATCCAGAGACCCTAAAACTCTGGAGGTGTTACTTGCTAGATGAGGGCTTCAGGAGAAGTATTTCTGTAGTAATTCTAGAAATCCCTACATCTATCCTTGCTTGATTTTTTTTTTTTTTTTTTTTCCATGCTATAAAAAAGTTTACTTGGTTGACGG
>VYZM01006108.1:594516-614098 GCA_013398915.1 Dromas ardeola
AATCTCTCCAGACGTCAGTTCTGGTCCTTTCCACCTTGACAAGCCAGTTGATGGTACAGGTTGGCAATTCTAGCCTTGTCCCAAATTTTATACTGGGGGCGGGGGGGGGTGGTGGTGGGAAGAATAATGTGGTCAAACCTTTCCCTTTCTGTTAGGGCTAGTACAATCACTCCTTGCCAAATAGCCCCATAGAACCGTACTACCCTTAATTTCTATGCTGTCTCAACAAGAAAGTGTTCAACTGATGGCAAGTTATTCTACGTGTCCTCAAAATAAGGTTCTGAGAACTTCTTTATGGTACTTTCCTCTCCCTTTAAAAAAAAAAATAAATCTGAATGTAGTCTTCATAGATGCACAGTTCTCTTCTAAAACTATTGCTTTCATTCTACCCTGTGCGTTACAAGCTGTTCTTAGGTAGTACGTTCCAGATAACAGAATTTAAAACAAATGGTTTAACTTGCAGAGACTATCACTTAAAGCTAAAATCATGCCAAACTCTGTGTTGCTTTGAGACTTTAATCAGCCACCTTTTGCATTTAATTGCTATTTTGGCAGGCTAGAGGAAGGAACTGGAGATTTCTAAGAACTTCATATCAACACGAAGCGAAAAGAATTTGATGAGACAAAGAAAAGGTATCTTTATCACTCAAAGATGCTCTGCTTGCCAAGTGTCAGAAAATTTTTTTGCAAGCATCAGAAGTGGGAGAGGGGTGTTTTTTTTTTTTTTTGAGGAAAGCTTGTTAGGCTCTTTCTTAATGGAAGACTTTATGCAACACAAGTAAATGCATTGTATGCTCCCATTTGGATCGTGTCCTGCCTAACATATCTCACCTACCTGATGTTCCACTCCAGCGGACCAGCTTCTTGGAAGGCTTTGTGGATCTCCGATATACATTGAATAGTAACAAAACTGGTATCCCACTTACCCAGGGAAATTTACCTGTATATCCATATCCCAGGTAGTATTTCCTACAGTAGGCATACATGCACTACGCCATTACCGACTTTCACCTCACTGCTTAACATCACAGGCATAGCCGTGGCCAAATGCGTCGTGATCAATAAGGTCTGTCCTCTCCCGATTCATCCAGTCAAAAGCAATAGTGCAGTTGTTAATCAAGAAAGTAGCGCTGTTTCTGTTTGTCATTAATATCCACTTGACTTTAAACTCATTTAAGTGTTGGAAACCACAGAAGCTGCTATTCCAGTTGCTTATAATGTGCTCTTTGTTTTCTGCTTGGCTTATCTTTAAGCACAATACAATCTTAAGGAAGCACACCCACTCCCTAATGTTTTCCTTGGGAGCCAGAAATGTGTGCTGCTGTGCGTTTAGGCAGTTGCAAGTAAAAGCGAAGCTTATATTATGAAAGGTGTGGGGGATGGTAGTGGTGGGATGCAGGAAATTATACTCGACTTTAAAGGTTGCGGATCCAGGCTAAACCCAGAGTTATGACACTTTCTGATTCGAAATGGTGCAGCCGAAGTCAAAAAGCTCGACTGGCAAGTGCAAAAACACTGAGCTTGCCTTGCTTGATGGATGGTTTTTTAAGGTTGGTACACCTTGTGTTATGAGTACACCCAGCCTTTTAAAAGCTCAGCAGCTTAGCTGAAACTAACCATTGTTCAAATACTTTTGTAATGAGAGAATCTTGTTTACTTTAACGGTTTCCTTTCCTAGCAGGCGTGTTGGTTTTTCCCCAGCCTGCAATGTTTCTTCTTTCTTTATAGCATTTCCAAAAGTGACATTATCCCTGGGTCCTTGGATGATTGATTCTGATTTCTTTGCAATATTTTTTTTAATACTGAGTCTTTCTTAAGTCCCACATTTTTATTTTAGCTAATTGTAAATGTATTAATGCAGAAAGCTTAACTTTATACATGGCTGGCTTGGGAGGCTACCTAAGTGGTCCAGATCTAGTGTGTACACTATATACATATGTACACACTAGGTCTGGACTACTTAAGTATATATATGGTGTGTGTGTGGAGGTAAGAGCAAAATATAATGTTTAAGGATTCTGATCGTTCAGGTGTGAGGCACAGCATCGTTGTGCGTACCGTTAGCCTCTCCTGCGCATGGGCGATGGTACCACAGCCAAAAGCCTGACCTGGATGTGGATCCAAACTCACGCGTTTATGTGCATACCCCCGCTAATGGCTTGTCTGTGTGAGGATAGCGGCCTCCTGCTATATTACTTACTAGAGTTGCTCTTTTTTTCAAGATGTTGAATTTCTGTTCTGAACATCTCGCTGCTCTTCAGAGCCCTGTGGGATTATCCATACCTGTGGTCTCAGCTTCCGCTTGGTTTTGGCACGTGACTCTTCGTTTTCTGTTGTAATCTGAATATAGTCTCAGGGTATCAAAGAAAACATGATAAAAAAAAATGACTGAATTCCAAATAAAATGATGTATATGTTTTGCGTCCCCTTGCTGCTAATCTTATTTTTAAAAGGAGATTGAATTTTATGCCAAGACCAGATGTGAGATTGCATTTTAGAATCCCTTCAGATTTCGTAAGGATTCAATCTCGAATGCTGAAATTGAAGTCTTTGTGATTTTAATTCAGAGGCACAGGTAAGCATCCTTGGACTCCTATTCAGAGGCTGCTGAAAACTCATTTTAAAAGCTGGTCTTGGAAGAACTCAGAGTTTTTAATTTAAATGCGGTTTGTGAATCACTGCTGACATCTTGCTCTCTTGAGCAAAGCAAGTTTGAGACAAGGCCATTTTTTCTATTAAATAAATAAGCATTATTATTTCATTGATACTTTTTAAATGGAAAAGGTCAGCCCCATTGCTTCTAAAGCAGTATTATATGATTCTAAACATAAATCGTTAGTATCAACAGCGAAAACCATCATGTAGTCAAGCATTTGTCACAATGAATAGAAAAATAAACAAGTTGTTCCCCTAAGACCTCACCCAAGACCTCTGTGCTATTGAGACCTGAATGAAAACATCATTGAATAAAATAATCAGTTTGAATACTTTTAAATAAATAAGTTTGAATATTTTTTCTTGTTCTGTGAATGCTCTTTGAGAGAAAATATCTTCCTCAAAAGCGTCTACGCAAAAAGTACTTGACTTTTAAAAATGCTCTAAATTAGAGATTAAGCATTAAAAACAGGTCTCTTCAATCCCAGTTTTACATTTGTAAAATATTTGTAATTTTTTCTAACTTAGAAATCTTGCGGGAGTAAAAAAGATGGACTTGCTTGTATTTCTAGTATCTCATACTACTTCATCCTTTCTGGAGAAGAAAAGTAATAACAGAAGAGAGAGGAGTAAAACCTGAAACCAGAAAATGGAAAACAGACATTTTTCAGTTTTCAGAAGCCAAGCTGAAATATTTTGAACTGGAATTGTAGCATTTTATTCAGTGAAAAATGAAAGGGGGGGAAAAAAACCCAAAGCAGATCTGTAGGTGTTGGCCAACGTCTTTCTTTTGTAGTCCTGCCTGCTATGGGTACAGCAGTACTTTTTTTTTTCTTTTCTTTCTCTTAGTGCAGAAAAATATTTTGCAAGACACAAAATTTTCATTTGAACAAATCTCCCTCTGACATTCCTGCTGCACCTCTTCAGAAAAAATGAAGAAAGAGAAAATAATCCACTATTAGAAATATGTGGTGTGACAAGTCTTTGCATCACACTCTTTTTTTTTTTTGATCTGTATCCTTTGGTCATATACCTTCAGAAGAATAACTTGCTGTAAAAAAGTACTCATAACTCTCAAAAATCAGCATTCAACAAAAATGGCAATGTTGCGGGGAGGAAGAGGAAGGCTGAAGGGCAGACCCATGTGTGCAGTATCACATACACCCCCAGTTAGGGAGACCTCTGTTCCAGTGTGGGGCTAATGGGAAGTTTGATAGACTAGTGTCTAGAAAATCTTCAAATACAAGGTTTGGAAGTGGTGTTTTTGTTTTTCCTCCATTTGAAAAATTTCCCTGGTTGATTTTTAAGTGATATAGTTGGTAGAGGTTGCCCTCCTGCCTTTTGTCCTTCCATCATCACAGCTACAGCACTTATATTCACTTTTCAGGCCTCCTTTTGTATAACTTAATGTAGGAAGGGATTTATTTTTTTGAAGTCCGTTCTCGATGAGTCTTACTTTGGCTACTAGGAAAGAAGCATGTTGAACAAAACGGAAACAATGGGCATACTGGATTGCGTTTAAACATCGGTCCCATTCCCTTTGTCACTTACTGGCTTTTGTTGGTCTCTGTGAAAATGTGCTCACTAGAAAAGGTTGCCTGTGTGGCAGAAGGGTCTGCGCCTGCTGGTGTTCGCCTGTAAACTTGCGTTTGAACAGTAGTTAAATACCTCCTGTAACATGTTGATTCTCGCTATATCTCATCAACTAGGGAGGCAGAATACGATGAAAAATGTGACACTTCAAAACAACCCAGCAGACAGCAAATACTTATCTTAAGCAAATATTCTTCAATTTTGGATTGCCTTGAGATGTCAATGACAGTCCAACTAGCCCTGTACTTGCAGCCACTGCAAAATGCAGATTTAATAAACAGCCTCATACGCTTGCAGCTGGACCCAGCTGGTGCAGTCCCAGCAGCTGGAGAAGGGAAAGGAGCCTGGTCCGTGCTGAGCAGTGGTGCTCAGAGCATCCTTCTGGGGCAAAAGATTTGGGACCTGCCGTGGGAGAAGCCCAAAGCTGTGTGTGAGAGAGTTGTGGTTCTCCCAACCTGCCTGGCAAATCCAAGGCTGAGGAGGGATGAGTGGGATGTCCTGAGTGCATTCCCCTCCTGTGGTGCCCATGACCTCAGAGAGACCATTGCACCGGTGCAGCCACTACTGGTGCCCTGCTCAGGGAATCCGGTGTTTGTGTTGGCAAAGAGCCTGAGGAGTAGACCATGAGAGAGATAGGCTGTGGGATGACTTGTTCAGATGAAGGCCTGTGTGTAGGCTGACTTCAGGAACACCCCAATCAATGGTTTTAAGTCTATCATTAGGTTTAAAAGGTTGTGAGATGGGTTAGATTCATCTACTCACGTAGACTTTGTTCATCTTTACACCTGTTCCTCTAAAAATAGTGGTTGCATTTCCTTTGATGTTGTCTTTTTCTTAAGTTGGTATAGAAACAATTATTTTTCCTGTCTTATTTTCTTATAGTAAGTGAATCTTTAAATAACAGTGTCTTGTAATATTTCCATAATTAAATTCCTGCCCAATGAAGGCAATGCACTCGTAATTACCTATCTTTTGAAGTACCTTATGGCATCAGGGCCTGGTTTTGGCTTCATTTTCCAGGCTGTTTCACAGGCAGAAACTATCTGGCCTAAAGCTTATGAGCAGCTTTGAGAATCAGCTACGTGTTTTGTTAGAACATCATCCATCACGACAACGTCAAGGATGCAGCGGGGTGTTTTGTCTTATCTTCTCTCTCTCGGCAGTCGCGTGTTCTCATACCTAGACGGTTGGCTCATTAAAACAAGTGTGTTATTGCTGAGCACAAAAAAAAAAAAGAAAAGAGAGACACTGGGTTTTTTTTAAGACTTGGATTTATAGCTCCATGTTGTAATCAGACATCACAAATTCTTTCACAAGAACTATAAAACAAGTTTTCTCATGAGAAGGAAAAAAAAAAGGAAAGGCAAGTCTGCCGTCCTCCATTAAACAATTGTGAATTTCTAGTTTAGTGCAAGCTTGAGGGGGGGAAAAGGGGACCTAGCAGTAAATCATCGGTGCAGCTCTTGGCCATAAAGTTTCTTGCGCAGTCAAAACTGCCAGGGCTTGTTTGGATGACTTATTCCTAGGCAGGGGGGATGGAAGAAAGTTTATAATACAGCTGCAAACTTTTGCTGTCTCTGGTGTCACTGATGTTTACGTTAGGCGATAATGTGCTACAGAAATCTCCTTCCATTTCAAAGGTGACATTTTCCTCTCTGACCTTGTTTTGAGATGATTTCACCCAGCCAACGGAGCAGAGATCTGGAGTGGCCTGGGCACCGGCACGTGTTGGTCAGGTCTTTGCAGGGAATGGGGGGTTCGGTGCGGGCTGTGGCAGCCAAAGCCAGCGGAGGAGAGAGACCTCTGGGTCTGAGCGGGGTTTGGATCCGGCCCTTGAACGCTTTGCCAGGAGAGGTGGCATGGGCTGTCATCCAAATCGGGTGACTGATTGAGTGATTGCTTTGTGCTGGGATTGGAAGGGAGAAAGGTGCCAGTTGGCTGGGGTGACTGGTAGCTCTTGGATAACCTACCTGTTCCTCAGAAAAGGCTGCCAGTCTCTTACGCTAAATCCTCTCTGTTAGGCTAAGGCTAAAATGCTTATTGCTTATCTCCACCAAAAACATTTGATCAAAGAACCTCATCACTGTACAATATCTCAAATTGTTATTGCTGCACACTGTGTACTGTAGTCGGAGGGGGTCTTTTCAGTAGGAGGCTTCTGTTCGACAGCGCAGGGATGTAGCTGATATCAGAGCAGGTTATGGGAGTGTATGCGTGCCAGGGTGCAGTTATCTGTGCAGGCTCTCCCTGCTCGGATGAGCTATGAAAATGCTGAAGCAGGAGAAGAAAAACACTCCTGCAGACCAGCAGAACTTGCCCAGAACGGTGTTACATAGTGCATCTTGATACAAGTCAACTGAAAAATTAGGGGAGGATAAATATATCTTAAATGCGTGTTTTAGATGAGCAACTTGCAAATTTACAAGAATAATACTAGAACTGGCCTTCAAACTGTGTTTTTTTGAGGGAAACGGAGGGAACTAGGCTCAAATCAGAACTGTATTCCTTCTCTGAAATTCTTTCTCCTCACTCTTTCCTGTGTGCACTCTTATAAGAAAGACGTCCAGTATCCTGAGTTCTCTGACTAACGCTTGAGATGAGTATCTTTTAAATTAAACAGAACTCAGACTGACCTGTCTCTGTCTTAGATGTCTTAATAGTATGAAATCCAGCCTTTAAACAGTCTCAGACCTGTGGTTCCCCCTTCTCCCCTTAATCTAAGGTATGATTAGTGCTTAATGGACCTTGAAAAGCACCTCTATTTATAATGGCCACAGGTTGCTCTTGTCTAGATATGATCTCCAATTTTCTGGTTTCTCTTCAAACGAACCCCAAAATAGTGGGACACATACTTGGTTATTATGTTCATATATACTACACTTTTTTCAGAACCACCTTCTTTAGTGAATGGTTTAAAAAAAAAAATAAAATATATACACACACACACACATATATATGTATAACTAACTACTTCTATGCCAAAAACAATGGGCTTCTTTATGCTGGGCAGTACTGATAATGCAGTATCCATTACACAGATACACCAGGGTATCAGGTGCCAAGAAGCACTTTTCACAAGGGAGGACATCTGAATCCAGGACATTTATTCTGCATCCGAGGAGGTGCAGTGAAAGCAAGAGATAGCACTCTCCTACTCGCTATGTTTTGCTGCACAAAGAGCTCCGAAGCCCTCAAAACGTCAGCCTGTGTGAGCCAAAACTGATTATCTGCCATGTGTTATTTGCTGTAACCCAGGGATGAAAGTATCTAAGACCCAGTGCTTTAAGAAAATCAACCCAAGCAGGCAAAGACACAAACTGTCATTCCAGCAACACTTCTTATATTGAGTAAAACCTTGTGCATCAGACTTCAGATAAAAACTGTATCAGTTATGTCTGTGCATCTGCTTACTGAGAGCAGTTACAAATTTTTTCTAAGGAGCCATCTTTCGAATCCCACAGCCTCTCTCACGCCTGCCTAACTCAACTCAGACTAGAAAACGAGAGAGGTGAAGCTCTCAGAGCTGGTAGGGGATCTCGTGGGATAAGATAAACAGTCATTACCTTTGCTGATGATGTTGAATCCTTGTGACATGCTAATCACAAAGTAACAGTGCCCACATCGAACTAATTAAACTTCCTAGGAATAGATTACAGTGGGATTATTGGTTTTCTCCACACTGGCATTAGATCCTAATACAACTAGCCAAAGTTCAGATACGTTTTCATTGCTAATATAGCTGGGACCGATTTCTCTTCTATTAATGATAATGTTATATTAATGACTGTGACTGGGGCTGTACCGCTCTCGGTGGGGTACAGTCAGAGTTAGGCTGATGGTTGGATGAGATGATCTGAAAGGTCCCTTCCAACATAGGCAATTCTATGATTCTATCAAATCTGGGAAGAGCGGTAATGATCTCCGGGGTTTCTGTCCTATTACTCAATCAGAAAACAATCTTTTTTCAATATATAGTATATTATTTTGAATAATGCTCAAACTTTAATGTACAATAGCTGCTCACCTGGATTATGTCACTTTTGGCTATGCTAATTTTCTAGTAATTAGAACCCCCGGGGCTGGATACCATCTGTTTTCCAGAGTTCCTATCACCTTAATATCTAAGGGCAGATTAAAAAAAAAAAAGCTCAAATGGGATTTAAGTGCCTATAAAGCATGGATTTTCACGCTCATCTTATTATTAACACATTCAAGGTGGTTGCTTTGATATTGTTCTTTTTTTCCAACCTCTTTCAGAAGGCAGCTAGCCTGCCGTCCTTTTCTCCCTGGTCTACGCCAAATCCTGAAAGGTGACTTAATCTGTTGAGAGTCCCTCTCAATCATTGTGCTTTAAGCTTCAATACATGACTCAACAGATAGATATTCAAAAACAGAGCCATTTCTCAGTGTTTTTTTTCACTAAGTTAGCTTAGTTAACTCACTGAAGCTTTGATTTCAGAAGATCAAAATGGAATGTGGCTAGTCTGTGCAAAATGAAAGCGGTGAAAAATTGCTAGGACTCCATAATTTACCTAAATATGTTTCCAAATTGGAATAATTTGGATTCTCCATAACTGAAAGCTCTTTCAAAAGTGTTCTCTATTTTTAGTTTTACAAATCATTAGTGCTATTTTAGAATGTTCTAATATTACATGATTTACGTCCATGAAGCAATTACATTGGTAGGCAAAAATTGCCTGGAAGAATGAGGCAATTTAAAATGTGTCATTTGATAAGAAATAATGGAGAAATAGAAAATATTTATCCACATATAATATCTTCTTCTCAAAGGACAACTAGAGAAGTAACCTGGGGAGACTAAAGCAATCTAAAAGACAAATAATTAATGGCTACAGTAGACTACAAGGTGAAATAATGATTAGAAAATGAGAACCTCAAACAGCTAGACAGTGAGAGAAATATGATGAAAAGCTGTGGAGAATAAGGCCCTTTCACTCTCTGGATTCATTCAAACTTTTAGGCTAAAATATTTAGGGAATAATTGTATCGATCTCTCCGATGCTTGGTGATATTTAAAATACTAGTAGCTCAGTATAATATTCTATAGGCACACATAAGTTCGTTCCTCAGAAGATGGGATGGTTATGCAGGCATTACTTTGTTATTAGGTTATACCACATTAGATATTTCAGAAGCAGGGGAAGATCCTAATAATTTCTTTTACCTAGTCCTAGGAAAGCGCTAAAAGCTCAGTGCAAGGATATGGTGCTGTTACCCAAGAATGAACCTCTTCGGATCAGATTCAGGCGATGGAGCCTGAAAAGATGCACACACGAGTCTTTGAACATCTTCATTACTGGAAACAATGCTGTGAAATATGTCTGTGCGGACTCCTGGCTTTGTATCGTAAAATCTACTGCTATCCTTTAACAAACCATTGGCTGTGTGTTTAGATGTGTATTTTTGTGTATAGATAATTATATTCCAGTTAATATGGTAAAGAAAAATGTTTTGTTTTTATTGCTGGTTTTAATGAGGTATTTGAAGTATTTTTTGCTCTACTGTTTTTAAAATGATCCTCAAATTGTTTACACGTAAGTTACTGATAAGGCCAAGGATTTTATTTTCCCTGCTGACTGAAAAATGTAAGAAATGTGAATCTAACTATCAGGACTACTCATATTATCTAGTCAGAGATAAAAAAAAAAAAAAATCTTCTCAACCACATATGAGTAGCAGACCAAGGATGCTGTGATACACGTTCTCGGTCTGTGGACCGAGAATTGAACGGATGGGTGCTGTATTTGTGTTATACATCCTTGACCCTGAGTGCTAGCTGTGGCTTTAAGCATTTTCGTTTTTATTAGTCACAAAAAAAAAGTTGACACAATGAAATCAACTTAATCAGAGATTTAAATCTGATATTATTGAACTATGCAAAAAGCCTCCATGCAAGTAACTTCATTGTCCGTGTGGGGTATAATTAAATCCTGCAAGCTTTCTGCCGTAGTGAATGGGGCAGGGGGGTTTAGAGAGGATCTACCCCTGAACGCCCCATGCTCTTTGTCTAGAGATGAGACCTGAGCTGCAGAAGGCATGTCTGAAATGCTCAACATGAATTGTTTTGCCCCTTTAAGAAGAAAATCTAGTTCTGAAGGAATCATAGCCTGGGTGCATAGTAGAGAGGTTGGAAAAGCTTTGCTGTCGTCATTCCTGTTCTTATGCCCAAAGGCTGTACCAAATAAATCAGAAATTTTTGTCTGTTGAACTCTTAACTTTCTGGATGGAGACTGTATTCGGCTCAGGTTGCAGACAGAAATGCTTGCGATGGGGTTGCTGAGACTCACAAGCATGACTTGTCTTTGGGATGGAACGATTTCAGCTTTAACCCACTTGGACACAGCACACCTCACTAGTTGCTCATTACTGTGATTAGTATTTTTATAAATATTAGTTTCTTTATTTATACTTTGATTTCTTTATACCTGTGTTACTCCTTGAGCTATCTCAATGACCTCAGCAGGTTTACCCAGGAGGAAAAGTACTAATTTTTAAGGGTGAAAATTTCACGGACTGAGCCACTTCTTGTTTAAGTAACTTGGGTTTTGTGACTCGAAACTCTGTTGTTTGATATTTATTGTTGCAGTGACTGCAGTTAACGCAGAAATAATGTTTTCCTTGTCCCGAGTCTGCCAGTGATGAGTAAACACGGCACAACGCGTATCAGGAAGGCCACACCTCATGTGGTGCTTTATTTTGCAAAAAGCTACGGGGATGGACTGGAGTTTGTTTGGTGGAGTGGCACCTTTTTGTGCCTTTGCATTTTTTCTAGTGATAGTTGCTTTCCAAAATTTTATTTTTATATATATATATATATATATATAAAAAATAGACAAAGACTAATGTTGTTTAAGATGGTTAACACCTGACATGCTGTGGTCCGTAGTTTTCTGCTACACACCTTTCTGTTGATCTGACCCAATGCCTCCAGATATTTATTTGTGGATTTTGTAAATGATCCAGAGGTACTGTGTGAGGCTGTAGAGTCCCTCGCACCTTCTATGGATGGCATTGCAGCATTGGCATTAGCGCAGCGCCTCGCTGACAGATTGCTGCTCGGGTGATGGCGAGAGGTCACGCGTCTCTCTAACTCCTCGTTGAGAGACTATTGAGGTTGAAAGAAGCGATTGCTTCACTTCTGCTTTTCTCAGACTGTTCGCTCCTTGAGGATGATTTCCTAAACAGTCTTGCTGCTTGTAATGAGAAAAGCCCAGAGTGTTTATCGTAGCCTGCTTTGAACCGTTAGCAGCTCCGGAGGAGGGAGGTCTTCGAACAGAGCCTGTCTTGTGCCAAAGCGCGAGCGCTCGGCGGCGCGGGGTTGAGGTACAGAAGCAGGGCAGCGAGGGAGCAGCCTTAATAAAAACACTGCAAACGAAACGTTAGCGCGGGGTGGTGAAAGAGCTCAATTTTATTTTGTTTTCACACATTAGGTTTTGCTTAAAGCGGACAAGTACCAGGGAGAGCGTTCTGAAAAGAGGCTTTGTATAGGAGCTGGGGCTCTATCCATCAGATTTGTCATTTCAGGAATGCGGCCAGATGTATTGACTTACTAGCAATTGCATTGGTGCCATCTGGCCTGCTGGAGGCTGTATTAAAGATGGAAAAAACTGAACAGAAAGAAATGAAATTTGTTCATCATGCTATTACCCTCACTGCTTATTTAAAGGGGGAGGGGGGGGGTGGTGAAAAAAAAAAGCAACTTCTTGGCAGGGGGTGTGCTGTTTGGAAATAAAATATAAGGTTTTTAAGGACCACAAGCTTCAAAACCAAGCACTGGTGTTTACAAGTAGACTTGAAAGCTGGGTCTCACTGTTGTCATTTTGTGTATTTTTTTTTTTTTAATGAAAAAAGTGCTTTCAAATCCTGCTGTTCTGAGTTGGAGAGCGAAAAAACACCCCGAGATCCCTGCCTGGTCCATGGCAGCATTTGTATGTATTCATTCTCATTTCTCCCCAGAATTAGTTTAGCTGTCTGAATTGCCACCTCCTCTCAGGAACGGAGTTTTGCAGGTGCTGTACTTTCTATTGCAGACCTAGGAGTGCCTTCAGAACTCTTGGATCATTTCTTTTCAAACTTATTGGCATTAGTCTCTAAGCAGAACTGCTATTCCTGGTACATCAGTAGCAATAATACATTCCTTATTTTAGTACTGACACTCCTAAATGTACTTATTTTAATGAAGAAATGCCAGGTCCCGAGTATTTCCATACATTTCATTTAGCAAGATTATTTTTCTTAATATTAGTAGGATCAGGGCTAGTGTTAACATTAATTGACAGCATAAGAATACATGATTTTTCAGTGCAGTAATGCACTATGGCTTTAAGGCGAGAAACACTCCCCAGCCTTATTGAGGTATGATTTTAAACACCCTTACATTCCTATTTAATCTTGCAATTAGTTTTCCCGAATCAAAGGCTGGAGGCTGCCATCTTTCTGGGAAGTGAATCCATTTGTTTCACAGGATAAAACTATAGGTCTGAACCTCCTCCCACTGGAGTTCATGGAAGTTGGACTGGCTCCTCTGAGGCTGTAAAGCAATTCCTAGTCATTTTCAACATTTGTTGAAGGGCAGAAAAAAGACTTAAGTACTGAAAAATAAAACGATGTAGGTTCTAAATTAGATTATTACATATAGTTCTTCAGTACTCTTTCATAGACGTACTAGTTAATTTACAGTCACAATAAAAGTTGTTTGCGATCATTAGCAAAAATGATGAAACAAAGGACCAGAGTCCTTTTAAAAAAATATTTTTCAGTTCTGCTCTGTTTTTTTTAGTTCTTTTGGTTTTGCCATTTCAGATAGGAAGCTCTTGAGGGCAGGGAAGTGGAACTCTGAAATGCTGAACTACTTGTGGGCAAAGTCCTTGTTTTAGCACTCCTGAACACGTGTGTTAGAAGAATACACGATAGTTTTAGGATTTCTATGACCATGAAGCCTCCATTCTAGCACTGCCAGGGTCTTCACTATGGGTTTGGGTTTTGTTTTTTTTTCCAACAAGATGAGCAACGCTGGCACCAATACTGGAAAAATCAACAGTGACTAAATACTCTCAAAAGAAGATGTAATGTTCTTACTCATAGCAAGTCATTGAACTGCATGAAAAAAAAGACTCAGTCCAGCCCTCATTAAAGGCCAGGAGAAAGACTTCTGCCCACTATGGAGAAAGTTGGTCTGTGCTTAGGAAACACTGGGCAGCATCACTTGAGCAGGAGGGTTAGCTGGTACCACACTGCGCAACATGTCCATAGCCACCGAGAGCACTGAGCTCCTTCAAGATTGCACCTAAATGAGATCATACTGCGAAATATCCCCAGTGCTTGAATCGTATCAGATAACATGCCTTCTCCTTCTGTGTTTGGGAGGGTGCTTATCGTATCTGTGACCCGCTTGTTTTTTGTGGTGAGATACAGTCCATCTCCCTACATCAGGGGTGGACCAGTATGACCTGAGCCAATAAATTGGCTTTGGGGATGCTCTGAGCAGCTGGTGCTTCTGAATGCCCCGATATGTCTGCTGAAAAGCACTGTGGGGTTTTTTGCCACTCAGTTTTTAGTCATTTGCAATATTCTGGAAACTAATTTAAATAAACTTGGGTTTGGTCCCCCCTCCCCGCCCGAATAAAAATTGGTATCTCGGGTAGCAATGTCTGGATTATCCCTTCAATGGAATAATTAAAAGATTTAATCTCTGTGCCTTTTGTTTTGTAAATTCAGAATGTTGACATTATTATTGTTAACAGTAATCTTATGATTATAAGCAGGAAGACGGGAGGGCTCAAGCGTATGACACATAGGACAAAACGTTCCTCTGGCCAGGAACTGCACACTGAGCGGAACAGTAAGGGTATGAAATATTCTGGGAAAAGAGAAACATTGCCATTTCTCTGCAGGGAACTTCTGCCCATGCAGAGGTTGCCACCAGATATTGGCAGCCCTGCCAGGAACGAAAACATTTCCAAAACTCTGCGGATAAGTTTTGAGGGAAAGAAGGCAAACCATAGGTTTGGAAGTTTAAAGAAAAAAAAAAAAAAAATGAGAGTGACAGGAGGAGTTGTCAGATTTAAATCCTGGAAGAGATTGCAAAATTGATTTGGGAGTAATTATTTTCCTCCCCGTGTTTTTCATTCTTACCCGGGTGACCTAGGAAGTAGTCCAGCTTGCTTGAAATTGGAAAGATCTTGTTTGTTTTCTTATGTTTTATTGAATCTATGAGAGTGCCTAAGTATCATGAGCATGTGATGCGGGCATACATGCGTAGCATGTGTGTATGTATCTTCAAGCGTGGGATTACAGATATTGTGGTTTTAAGGCATATTGAGTCACAGCAGCCACTCACTGGCTCATCCAGTAATGCTAATAATAGAGATATAGAAGTAAGAAGAATAAACAAATTAACAAACGATACTACGTAAATACAGATAATTAAATATACTAATGAGAACAACGTAAAGTAGTAAATCTCCCACCATTTTTATCATTCATTTAACATGCGTATGTACGTTATACCTGCACAAATGGAAACACATACCTTCTCTGTTGTGTGGTTGGTTTTTTTTATTAATATAGCATCCATAAGATAAAACAAGGGTAGTAAAGAAGAGGGAAAGCAGGAAAGCTTTTTCTTTTTTCTTGCTGTCTAGAGTGGTTTATTGTTTGATTTTTCTCTTTTACTGCGCTTCTAGCACCCAGTAACACAGAGTGATATTTGATAGTGCTCAGAAGGCGAAGATACCATTGTATTTGGTGAGTCAGATGGGATTTTAATATGGGTTTGGAAAGGTGCATTGTATACTAGACAATTTAAGAGAAGGCCACGTGGAAAAATTCCTTTAAAAAGCTTCTAGAAACCCTGAAGCAGCACAGCACGTGCATAGGTAAATATTTAAACCAAACATAGTGTTTTAGTAGCCTTGGACAACTCTGAAATCAGTGGATGTTTTCTTCGTGAATATGAGAACAGTATTTTGTCAGTCTGTTTTTTATTAACACAAACAGGCTAGTGGTAGTGACATAAGGTGTATTTACAATAAATAATGGACTGCCAAAAGGGAGAACTGTGCAAGGGACAACTTTCACGTGTTCTTTTTGGTGAAGTGTGACCTACCCTTACTCCACAGGCCTTTTATCATCTCTACGTGAAAGAAACACGTTTTAGCCAAGTTCACGTGGACTTGATAGCTCTGTCTTTGCAGCCTTTTACACAGTACTCCCCAACGGGCTGATAATAATATGTAGTCAACCACCTTTAGGCCATTGTCTGCTCAAATCAAACAAAATATAGTAGTTTTCAAAACTTAAAACCCCTCTATAGGTGACAAGAGAGATAAAAGCAAGTATCAGTCCAGGCAAAATAGCTAGAGATAAGCAGCAGTTTCAGTGGCAATCTGAGGGGGATGGAAGGTCTCTTTCAAATATGGTGTCCAAGTTGACAGCTTGCATTTTTTCTGCTCTTGTTGGTATTCTGCACTCTGAAAGAATCCCTGCTGCCCAAGCAGGTTCAAGTCAGAAACTTTAAAACCTCGTGTGTAAGAAGAGTATATAAAACTCTGCTAGTCTAGTTCTGAAACCGCCCTAGAAATGAATCCCATGAGGTCAATGAGCAGAAGGTCCTGGTGCCACCCTATTCTGCAAAATTTGCACTGTGACTTCAGGTGCGCCAAGACTTTACCCCTTCTACCTGGAGGAATGAAGCTTCAGTTCTTTGACAATATATTTTTTTCAATTCCAAATTTCTGATACAAACCATCAACTTTGCGTATTAGGGTTCAAATTAAAAGTACACAGCCTAAAGAGGAATGGATCCAAGGTCTGTCATTTCTGTTACACTCTCAAAAGCTGATCCTGATAACTGAAATGGCTGCAGTCGTCTTCCTCCTTGCAGACATTGAAGTTCCTATGTTATTAAATGGTTTATTATGCTTAGATGATGTACTCAATTTATTTTTTTTAAAGGGACTGCTTGCTTTTTTTTCCTCCGATTAATCGACCACGCTGAGTGTCACTGACAGTAGTACTTTGAATTTCAGGAGATCTATTTACTCTTGCGCTGTTCTTTGTCCCCCCAGCAGTGATAGCTCCAGAACTTATTAAGCACAAAGCCAACTTTAATTTTGCAATTAAAAGGAAAGTAATTTGATGATGCACACTCAGACCAATGGGGCACGTGTGTGCACGTATAAACACCGGAGTACCGTATGGAAGCTCTTAATGAAACCCTTATGTTATGAATAATACTCAAGTTACAAATGCTACAGCTTATCTGTTCTGTGTGGTAGGTGATAACAACTCTGCAATTCCGTCAAGGTAGGAAAGCAATTTTAGTAAACATAATACCTGAAAGCAATTTTCAAATCAATCCCTGAGTCCTAATGCATAGTAATCTCCAAAATAGTTGGGTTATTTTTCAAATCTGGTTTCCAGTTTGCGTGGGTGGTTTTTAACCATTACTGCCACACTGCTTACCACCTCAAATCCCTCAGTTTCAGCATGAGGTATTTAGCTGTGTTGTAGTGATAAGGTTATAATTTTCTGTCAGATTTTCTCTCAGATTGCACCTTACACTGGAAACAGAAACATGATGTGGAAAAGGGGGATATGACAGATCAATTATGGCAAATATTCAGATGTAGCTTAAGACTGGGATACGCCTGTCTTTAGATCCACGTGCTGTGCAGAGGAGACAATTAGGGAAGCATTATTTGCTGTATCTTACACTAAGAGAGGTTAGAGGTACCTAAGTAAATTGCTGCCTAGCAGATTTACAAAAAATAAGACAACAAACTTCACACATACGCTGGATATTGTGAAGCCAAAAGCACACAGGATTTTAAAAACGCTGTGTCTCTCCAGACAGGTGCATTGGTGTCTATTAAACATGATGTTTGGTAGTGGTTTCCAGCACAGAAATTACATCGACCATTGACTGCTACAAGGAGACAAGAAACACTCCATCTTTATTTCTTACTTTTCTGTTAGCCGACGCTTCTGGCTGCAGTTTCAGACTAAGTCAGCTTCGCTGGACTGAAAGCCTTTAAGGCTTTGTTTCATGACAAGAGAACTGCTGAACATGTGAATGGGCTGGTCTTGAGTCCAGTGCAAAACTTGACCATTCCTATTCGGTCTTTCCTTCTAAAATTTGGAGTTCCTTGGAAGATGGAGAAATTGTCTTTCCTACCAACCATGCCGCAGGTTTCTCCACATCTGTGCTCCTACTTTTTCCAAAGGTTGATATGCAGTTGAGGAGAAAAATCATGCACCCTTACTCTTCTTTGTCTCATTTTTCTGCCATTTGCCTGTGGACAGGGAACGATTGTCCTTAATCTCTATGCGTGGTGGGGAATGCTGCTCAGCTCCTCCCTTCTCGTTGAGTACCCGCAGGGACAATCCAGCCTTTCAGTATTGAAATTACTGTATCAGACACTAACAGAACACTATCAATATCATTCTAAAAGACACCGTTTTACTATCCTGACATATAGGCCTTAGACTATCAAAATTCTTCTTTAAACATGCCAGGAAATTAATTGAAAGCATATTTAGCTGTATGGATGTAGAAACCTAGAGGAATTTTGTTGGTCTTGTGGTTAGCTAAGGAAAGATGTGGAGAGACATTTAAACCAAGGGTTTGTACAAGCCATATATTCATATTCCTGAAATTTGAGAGAATACGCTTGACAATAGTACTCACTTTAAAAACTGGATAAGAGGTTCTTTTGGATTGTTCTTGTGTGCCTTTGGCTGCCTCGGTAATATTTTTGGAGAGAGAATTTCGGTCACTGTCCAGGGAAGGCAACTGGGACCTTTTTGAAGTTGATGCACTTCTGTCTTGACCACAATCAAATGCTCTTCAGGTAATGTTTCAGTTTAGTTAAGATTTTTTTCCAAACAGAATCTCTCTCCAAATGTTGCAGTCGATGCAAACTTTCCATTCAGATCAAAGTGTATAGACTGGCTCTGTGTTATCACCTGACAACATTATCATTGGGAATATTAAGCTGTCAACAGCAGAGCTGAAGGAATCATTTTCCCAATCTGCAGTGAATTATAGGGAATAGGAGTCTATCACACATAAAAGTCTTTCCATTTTCTAAGTCTGTATCTAATTCTAATAGTTTCAATCTGACCTCAGACTGGATTTCCCTCTTGTTTTAAATCATGCTCAAGACACCTTCTAATGGCTTAGTTACAAGATTTGTAACAATTCAACACATTTGTGTATGTATTTATGTTATTTTTGTTTTAGATGTATTGAAACCTGTATGTGCCAAGCCGATGTTTGGAGACAGAAGTGTCTTTTTTGCAGAAATGCTCATGGCTGCTCTGTTATACATCTTTCACTTTCTTGTTGCATTCCTGATTAATATGTTGTTTGCATGGCTTTACGCTAACACACACACATCATTTGGGACTGAGTGTGGGTCAGTGTCAAGTGGGACAGGATTAGGATGTGGGAGGTTGCTAGCATTAATGCTTAGCTAGTAGGATTAGGATAAAGCTATAATTGAACAGTTCAACCAACCTGGGATTCATCAAGAGATTTGCGAAAGTGCATTACAGTGGTCAATGAAAGGAACTTTTAAACTATCAAGGCAATGTCGTATTACAAAGCTCTAATTGCAAAGAGGCAGGGTTAAGCACTTATCTCATCCTGCGTGTACAAACGTAAGATTCTTTTCTGGTTTTGGCATCGCCGCAATCTGTGTTTCCAAATGTTTACAGATAGTGGGGCAACAAGAAATAAAAAAGTGTTTTGTCTAAGAATGTTGAAAAAAGTGGCGGAGAGACAATAGTATTTTATGAAATCCCTTTAGAGAAATACTATCTGGTGGAATTTGAAGGGACATGGAAGTGATTAAAAAAAGAAAAAAAAAAAAAAAAAAAAAAAAACTTGAAGGACCTTTAAAAAAAGGTATTTTAGATAAATGAGCAACTCCAGCAATTTACTATTTGCAGAAACAGAATTTCACATATTTCTCTAATCCTATTGGTTTATAGGCTGGAGAGGTAACACTGGCTAGAGCAAAAATATCAACGTATAGAAATGGTACGTAGGCTTTGTGGTGGCCCTCTGTACAGGGGTGATGTGTGATAATACACTGTAAAGATGGTCCCCCTAGCCTTGACAGGTCACCCCGAAACTATAACGGGTGATACTGCTGAAAAGTCCACAAGGCCGATAAATTCCTAAAAAATGCATCCTATTTTCAGCTAAATCTGCATTCCACCCACCATGTAATTGGCACCCGTTAGTGTAGAGCAAAGCAATCTCGTTGTGCCATTTGTCTTGGCGGGGCTCTTTTTTTTTTTTTTT